>CM053030.1:401675072-401842053 GCA_028564925.1 Lithobates sylvaticus
AAAAATAATGTTTGCACAAATTCAAAAATGTGTGGCTTCTTCTTTTTAAATACTACCAGTTTGACAAAAACATGTTGTGGTTCATTGACAAAGGGGCTTATTTACTAAACGCTAAACAAGTTTCCCACTATTAAGATGTGCACTAGGACAACATATAAAACAGGCCAAATTAAAAGCAAAACAATACGAAACGACCAATATTTCAAACATAAATAACTGTATTTATTCATTGTAAATGAAAAAGATGGTTTAAGGGTCTGCTGCCATTTCAATGGCCCCCCTACCATTAAAATACTGTAAATAAAGGTCCCGCACTTGCTGGGCTGATTGTGGTGCGGAACCAAGAGGGCGATTATCCAGCCCTGTCATGTTGCCTTCCACTCCGGCCTCAGGGCCAATTGGTAAGGAGTATGTTCCTGAATGTTTCCGCAAATAATTGTGCATGACACAGCATGCTAGAATAATAGTATTGAGTTTGTACTCTGCCAGATGTAGCGATGTAAGGAGCAATCTGAAACGGTTGGCCATAATACCAAAGGCATTTTCCACCACCCTTCTTGCTCTGGCCAACCGATAGTTAAAAATCCTCCTCTCAGGGGTGAGGGATCGTTGGGGAAATGGCCTCATCAGATGGTCACCCAGACCGAACGCCTCGTCGGCAATGAAGACGAACGGGAGTCCCTCCACATTATCTTCATCTGGTGGCAGCTCCAGCCCACCAGTTTGGAGACGATGACCGAACTCCGTGTGGTTGAAGACTCCTCCGTCCGACATCCGGCCGTTTTTCCCCACATCCACATACAGAAATTCATAGTGTGCCGACACCACCGCCATCAACACGATACTATGGAACCCCTTATAATTCCAATAGTATGACCCCGAATGGGGTGGGGGCACAATTCGCACGTGTTTGCCGTCAATCGCCCCTCCGCAGTTGGGAAAGTCCCAACGGGCAGCAAACTGGGAAGCCACAGTCTGCCATTCCTGTGGCGTGGAGGGACACTGTGAAGTCAAACAGAAAGATACAATTTAAATTATAAACCAGGCAAAACACCAAACTAAATGCAACAAATTAAAAAACAATTTGGAAGAACATATGTATTTATTTTGTAAATCCTTGAAATAAAGCCAAAAGATTAAGGATAAAAGGCACAAATCTCTGATTGATGACCCCTCTGATGGACCAGAGAAGATAATAATGGGGATGTGGGTGGGGAGTATATAATGGTAAGGTCACACAATACACATGCAATTAATTAAAGGTGTGTGTGGGGGGGTGGGGATAATTACAAGCTGACCAAAACCACATGATATTAATTATCAGGGGGGTGTGGGGGGGGGTGGGGATAATTACAAGCTGACCAAAAACACATGATATTAATTATCAGGGGGGGGGTGTGGGGGGGGGTGGGGATAATTACAAGCTGACCAAAAACACATGATATTAATTATCAGGGGGTGTGGGGGGGGGGGGGATAATTACAAGCTGACCAAAAACACATGATATTAATTATCAGGGGGGGGGTGTGGGGGGGGTGGGGATAATTACAAGCTGACCAAAAACACATGATATTAATTATCAGGGGGTGTGGGGGGGGGAGGGGCTAATTACAAGCTGACCAAAACCACATGATATTAATTATCAGGGGGGTGTGGGGGGGGGGGGGGCTAATTACAAGCTGACCAAAAACACATGATATTAATTATCAGGGGGTGTGGGGGGGGGGGGCTAATTACAAGCTGACCAAAAACACATGATATTAATTATCAGGGGTGTGGGGGGGGGGGGGATAATTACAAGCTGACCAAAAACACATGATATTAATTATCAGGGGGGTGTGGGGGGGGGGGGATAATTACAAGCTGACCAAAAACACATGATATTAATTATCAGGGGGGTGTGGGGGGGGGGGGGGATAATTACAAGCTGACCAAAAACACATGATATTAATTATCAGGGGGTGTGTGGGGGGTGGGGGGGGTGGGGATAATTACAAGCTGACCAAAAACACATGCAATCAATTTAAAAATGAGGGTCAAGGGGGGTGAAAGGGGGGGTGAGTAAAGCTGTACAATGGAGCTGGTAATATACATTTTTAACCAAAGAAAGTGACTAGGCTAGGGGTGTTTAGGGGGCCAAGCTTCCATGCTGGGGAGGTTGGTGCAAGCAAATATGCATGTGACCCACTAAATAATACATTCTTAAAAATATTTCGATAAGTCAAACATAAAATACTAGACAAAAAAAAAAAACACAAAAAAAAAAAAGGAATAGGCGACAATCATAGAATAGTCCTATCATGGTAATTAGCTAATGATGACATTGATGCACTACATTAACAAACATACAAGACATAGGTAATTTTAAAAGAGAAGACTTACCTTAATGTATTCCTCCTGCAGGACGTGGATAATGGCAGAACAGGTCTCTGGAATAATGAGCCCCAGAGCCTGGGGGGAGATGCCTGTCGTGAACTTGAGGTCCTGCAAGCTTCTCCCCGTCGCCAAGTAACGCAACGTGGCGACTAGCCTCTGCTCCGCACTGATGGCTTGCCGCATGCAGGTATTCTGCCTGCTAATATAAGGGGACAGCGAAGCCAACAGACGGTGAAAAATGGGGTCCGTCATCCGGAGATAATTCCTGAAATCATCAGGATTATTCTCACGGATCTCACGGAGCAAAGGCATATGCGAGAATTGGTCACGCTGGCGCAACCAATTCTTGGTCCATGAACTCCTCCTCACCCTGTTCATGGACCGGGCTCGTGCCAAGGTGTTAACCGCAACACCGAGCCCCTGCACAGCACGAACTCGTTCCCGAGTACGTCCACACTCCATGGCTTCAAAACGGTCGGCTGATCAAACAAACAACTTAACAGAACGCACTGAAGAACAGCAAGGCCTATGAAGAACGACCTGAAAAACAGGAACGAGCGGACCAGAACGGCCTGAGAACAGGTAGGAACTGATCCACACGCACTGAAAGCCAGATACAAACCTCACAAGCACAAACTGAACGGCAGAAGCGAACGAATTAAGCAGAAGTCTGAGAAGCGCGAATCGTCTCTAACCAAACGTCAACTAACACGCGATACACACGAGATTAGCTGACGGGGCCCAAAGGGTGTCGTTTGGGATCTCGAGCTTCCTTTTTCTAGTCCCGTCGTACGTGCGTACGTCATCGCGTGAACCGCCGGACTTTTTGCGTGATCGTGTGTGGTCAAGTCCGTTCGCTTTTTAGTCCGGCGTACCTAGCGGGAAAGTCCAGCGGATTGTTCGCTGGACTTAGGTCCGCCGGCAAAAGTCCGTACGTGTGTACGCGGCATTAGAGTGATTGATGCCCGATACAGTGATCTACATAGTACAACACCTTCAATCGATAGTCTAGAATGCACTCCTTCCAGACCTCTTTTTATATATATTTATTAGTTATTTCATTTATATATAATCTAATGGTTTACTTGCAGCTGGTCATCCATATGAAGGAGCCTTTTTATCACCACATGATGCTATTTTCGCATTTTATCTATATTTATACATAATTTTTTATTAATTAGTGTAGAACCATATATTTTTTATGAAGACCTTTTTAATCTCCAATATTTTAAAATATACATATGTTGTGTGTATATTTTTAATATTCTTAATACATGTATCTATTCATCTTTTATGTGTATTATATTTGAGTTAAAGTATTTTTATTATACACTGATTCATTTACTATGTGGATTTTAGTATATTTTATTATATATTAATTTTTGCAATATACGGCCCCTTTTTTTAGCTCTTAAATTCCTCCAAAAAACCCCCCCAAGTGACGTTTCCCCGACATATTTTGTCCCTCTATTCTTGTATCTACTTTATTTATTTATTTAAATAATGTCCTATTTTATGCATTTTAGTGTGGATGTATCTACAGAATGTTATATGCACTTTATGATTACTAATGTTACCATATAATAATGATTTTAGATAATATCAAATTGGGTTATTGCTGCACCTATTATGTCAGCCCTTGTTCCCAATGTGCAGATGTCCACCTCATTTCTAGCCATTTTTCGCTGATAAGATGTTACTTCAGTTATCCTCAATGGTTACAGATTTGCTATGCGAACATATGCTGGCATTAGTGTGCTATTGTGTAGGATGATGTATGTTTCTATTTCCCGTCATTGCTATGTATAGAACCACGGCGTTTGATTGCCATGGTAATTGTGTCCGGTTTCTGTGCGCCCTGATTGGCTAGAATGCAGATCAATGGGGTTACTTAAACCGGCCTGAACGTCGTGTAGCCACGCCCTCTGTTGAAGTCAGGAAGTGACGAAACGCGTAAGGGCATGGCCTACACGACGTTTGACCGGAAGTGTCGTTTGCGCTCCACCGCCACTAACCACCTACCCCGAAGTGACGCGAAGTGTCAGCAGAGACACACATGCTGATCCTGGGGGAACGTTACTGCTGCTGTGGCCAAGTGGAGGATTGCCATCAACTCACTCCCCACACGCAAGTGATTACTCTTACATGCTGTTTTACAAAGAATGCATAATGTACGCTGTTTTCTTAAAGGGGAATTTGTAGGGTTCATTGCTTTTAATGTTTTTCAATAAAACGGGATTACGCTATGTATGCTATTCTCTCCGTTTTTTATGATTATTATTGCGAGCTGGTGCACCCCTGAACCCCTGATTCCTTGCCGTTGGTATTAAATCTGAGGAAGTGACCAGACCTGTTTATAACGGTGGATGTGTGACGTGTCCTGTACAGTGGTTGCCATGGTGATGTCTTATATCTTAAGGCCTGTTTAATTTTTCATTCCGGTGAGTTTAACCCCCTGAGGGGAGAGTGCCTCACGTGGTGAAGCTGTCTAATAGGACTATAACGGTGCTTGGATATACAATTATATACACCACAAAATACAAGAAAAGTCACTATTGATTGAACTGTGCACTGGTTTCTCAGAAATACTCAAGGACTACCTATTAATACATTATTGTTTATGACACAGGTCCACGGATCTTGCACGGAAAGATTTCACTATCTTACTGTTTAGCGCTGTTTTTAGTATTTTATCTCACTATTTTTAGCGTTTGATCTTATACTATCACCTCTATATATATATATATATATATATATACACAGTATATATTTATTTGCTCTATGTTTTTGTTTTCTTAGGTGCAGTAGGCCATGCCAATGGGCGCCCAGTAACAGGAGTCGAAGGTGAGTGTGAAAATATAAGAAATGAAGCACAATCACTGTGATGAATTGCTAAGATAGGCAAGAAATATGGTGAGAGTCTCTAAACTGGCTGTTGAATGAATCCAGTCAATATTACACCTATACCTGCCTAGGTGAACATACACTTTGTGGGTTCATCTTTATTGTTCTCCCCCAAGATAAGCAGAGCTGATTTTTTTTAAATTATGTAATACAGAAAAAAATATATTTTTAAAGTGCTCATACTGTACATGTGATTCTAATATCCCTAGGGTTACGTGACCCCTTTACTGTAATAAAGCTCTCAGACATATTTGTCCTCAGAATAAGACCATCGCTTGTCGTAGTTAGTAGACATGTGCAATTCGTTTCATTTTTTTTTTTAGTTTTTCGTTTTTTTTTAGTTTTTTTCGTTCGTTCGTTTTCGTACGAATGAACGAATCGTTCGAATCGAACGAATCCGATTAACGAATCGTTCGAATCGAACGAATCCGAAAAACAACCAAAATCCGAAAAACCTAATTAGAAACAACGAATGTACGAATGAAGAAAATCCGAAAAACAAAAGAAGGAACAACGGAAATGAACGAAAAAATTTGTACATTCGTACCTTTTTTTTTGTTGAATTGGTAATTTTCCGTGTCTTTTACAATGGTGCTGCTTAACATGCTTCGAATAGATTGAACGAAAAAATTTGTACATTCGTAACTTTTTTTCGATTCGTGACTTTTTTTTTTCGATTCGTAACTTTTTTTTTTCGATTCGTAAATTATTAAAATGTAATAATAGCACACATTACATAAAATTATGAATTATGCTCCGATTACGAATCTACAAATGTTACGAATGTACGAATAAATACGAATGCGTCCGAATTTCAAATAAACGAATAAACGAAAATGAAAGTAACGAAAAAACGAATCAACAAAAAAATAACTTTTACGAATGTACGAATCGTTACGAATACGAACACCGACGACTTACGAATGTATGAATCGTTACGAATCCGAAAACCAACGACTTACGAATGTACGAATCGTTACGAATCAACGGAAACGAAAAAAACAAAACAAAAAAAAACAAATTTTTTTCGGAAACGACAAAAAATAAACTAAAATAAACAAATTTTTTTGTTGTGCACATGTCTAGTAGTTAGAAGTAGATTACTTTTGCTTTGGTTTTATTTATGATCACTTGAGGGAGAGAGGGTTAGGGATACCCAAAAAGCCATTTCCTATCATCAGTAGCTATAAAGTGGTTCACTACAAGGATTAGACCAAAATAATGAGGCTCCAGGTGAGTGACCCGAACCCAGGGGGCTGCACAGCTCATCTGTAAGATTCGGTAACATTCACAAATCCGGAATATTTCTGCACTCCTTGGTATCTTTATTGACACATTAAACTGTCAGGAACATTGAAAGGTGACGCGTTTCGTGCTAAATTCCCGGTCGGCTCAAACCTCCCAGGTTTTTGAATGACGTCAGCTGAATACCAGTCCCAGAAGTGCAGAACGAAGTGCTCTCCTGTGATCCATAGGAGAAGTACAGCCAGACGAGCTTTCCCCGTACTTCTCCTTTATTCTCCCGACATCACAAGTGGTGATCAGATGTGGGCAACAGATGGTGGAAATATCCAGATCTTTACTAGCACGGGGTGTTCATGCCAGGAACTGTTGTTAGAACTTTGGAAGAGCGACCAGGCAAAAAGCATTGCATGTTGCAGGCGGTGTACCTGCGGGAAAAGAGAGAAAAGCTCAGAAGGTGGAACTGAGACAATGGGGGATATTTAATAAAGGAAAATACACTTTGCACTACAAGTGCACTTTGAAGTGCAGTCGCTACAGATCTGAGGGGGACATGCAAGAAAAATAAAAAACATAATTTTAGCTTGCACATGATTGGATGATAAAACTAGCAGAGCTTCCCCTCATGTCAGATCTACCCTTCAGATTTACAGCGACTGCACTTCCAAGTGCACTTGTAGTGCAAAGTGGATTTGCCTTTCGTAAATAACCCCCAATGTCTCCACCAGTGTCGGAGATGGTGGGAGAACGGTGGAAATGGCTGAAAAATTATGGAAAATTATTATTGTAAAATCTTAGCAAACTGAGACAATTCTGCCACCAATGATGTAATATTCTACTGAATAATCAATGGAGAATGATACCAAGAAAAGGTCACTTATAGCTGCAACTAGTTTTGTTGTTTATGTGTTCCTGGCCCTTAAAAATTATTTTGATTAAATTATACATATTCCTATTTCTTTCATTTAGAACCAATCTTTGCTGATGCTGCAAGCTTTTCAAGTAAGTGATGAAAGGGAAGCTCTAGTCCTGTATAAGTATATCATGTACTGAATAAAGCTTATGGATCTATGACAATCTGTATTATCCACCTCTGGACGGTTTTATCCCCTCCATGACTAGGCCAATGTTTGCTATTCAGCACTGCGCTACTTTAACTGGTAATTGCATGCAACACTATACCCAAATCAAATTTATTAAATTTTTTTCACAAAAATAAAGCTTTTTTTTGGTGGTATTTGATCACCACTGGGATTTTTTTTTTATATATATATTATATAAACAAAAAAAGATTAAAGATTTAAAAAAAAAAAAAAAAATATTTTCTACTTTCTATTATAAAAACATATCCAATATGTAAATGTAGGCCAAAAAGTATTCTGCTACATATCTTTGGTAGACATGTGCACAATAGAAAAATTAGTTTAGTTTAGTTTAGTTTCTATTCGTTTCCGTTGATTCGTAACGATTCGTAATTTCGTAAGTCGTCGGTGTTCGTATTCGGACTCGTTCGTATTTTCGTTATTAGTTATTTTTTCGTTGATTCGTTTTTCCGTTAGTCTAATTTTCGTTTATTTGAAATTCTGATTTTCGTATTTTCGTTATATTTTGTATTCGGACGCATTCGTATTTTCGTAGATTTAGTTACATTCATACTTTCGTTAGATTGATTTATTCGTACTTTCGTAACATTGTTTTCGTAGATTCGTAATCGGAGCATAGTTCATAATTTTATGTAATGTGTATGCTATTATTACATTGTAAGAGACACGGAAAATTACGAATCAACAACAACAAAAAAAAAGTTACGAATGTACGAATTTTTTCGTTCAATCCATTCGAAGAACGTTAAGCAGCGCCATTGTAAGAGACACGGAAAATTACGAATCGACAAACAAAAAAAAAGTTACGAATGTACAAATTTTTTCATTCAAACCATTTGAAGCACGTTAAGCAGCGCCATTGTAAGAGACACAGAAAATTACGAAACAACAACAAAAAAAAGTTACGAATGTACGAATTTCTTTGTTCATTTTGATTTTCGTTGTTTCTGTTTTCGTTTTTCAGATTTTCATTCTTTCGTAGTTTTGTTGTTTCTAATTTAATTATTTTGTATTTTCGTTGTTTTTCATATTCGTTCGTTTCGATAGTTCGTTATTCGTTAGAATTTTTTGCGAATCATTCGTTCATTCGTACGATAACGAATGAACGAATAAAACGAATTTGAACGGAAAACGAATTAGAACTAAACGAATTGCACATGTCTAATCTTTGGTACAAAAAAATCCCAACAAGTGTATATTAATTGGTTTGTGTGAAAGTTAGTGTCTACAAACTATGGGATATAAATATGAGAATTGATCAATCCTAATGTACTGACGGCCGATCTCAAAACCCCAAATTAATTATCTCAGAAAATTTGAATATTACATAAGACCAATTAAAAAAAAAAAGGATTTTTAATACAGAAATGTTGGCTTAGTGAAAAGTCTGTGGGGCATCCTCAAATGGAAGATGGAGGAGCGTCATCATGGAGGAGGGGAAGAGGACTCCAGTGGCACCTCCATACCCAAGAGGGTTAAGATAGTGCTGGACATTTTCACTTAAGGGTGTGCTCACTTTTGTTGCCAGCGATTTAGACATTAATGGCTGTGTGTTGAGTTATTTTGAGGGGACAGACACTGTTATACAAGCTGTACACTCACTACTACATTGAAGAAAAGTGTAATTTCTTCAGTGTAATCAAAACTTTGACAAAAATATATATATATATATATATATATATATATACATACACACAGTATATATTTATTTGCTCTATGTTTTTGTTTTCTTAGGTGCAGAAGGCCATGCCAATGGGCGCCCAGTAAGAGGAGTCAGAGGTGAGTGTGAAAATATAAGAAATGAAGCACAATCACTGTGATGAATTGCTAAGATAGGCAAGAAATATGGTGAGAGTCTCTGATCTGTCTGTTGAATGAATCCAGTCAATATTACACCTATACCCGCCTAGGTGAACATACACTTTGTGGGTTCATCTTTATTGTTCTCCCCCAAGATAAGCAGAGCTGATTTTTTTTTTTCCAAAATATTTGTCCTCAGAATAAGACCAAATGTTTGTCCTCAGAATAAGACCAACGCTTGTAGTAGTTAGAAGTAGATCACTTTTGCTTTGGTTTTATTTATGATCACTTGAGGGCGAGAGGGTTAGGGATACCCAAAAAGCCATTTCCTATCATCAGTAGCTATAAAGTGGTTCACTACAAGGATTAGACCAAAATAATGAGGCTCCAGGTGAGTGACCTGAACCCAGGGGGCTGCACAGCTCATCTGTGAGATTCGGTAACATTCACAAATCCGGAATATTTCTGCACTCCTTGGTATCTTTATTGACACATTAAACTGTCAGGAACATTAAAAGGTGACGCGTTTCGTGCTAAATTCCCGGCCGGCTCAAACCCCCCAGGTTTTTGAATGACGTCAGCTGAAAACAAGTCACAGAAGTGCAGAACGAAGTGCTCTCCTGTGATCCATAGGAGAAGTACAGCCAGACGAGCTTTCCCCGTACTTCTCCTTTCTTCTCCCGACATCACAAGTGGTGATCAGATGTGGGCAAGAGACGGTGGAAATATCCAGGACTTCACTTCCATGGGGTGTTCATGCCAGGAACTGTTGTTAGAACTTTGGAAGAGCGACCAGGCAAAAAGCATTGCATGTTGCAGGCGGTGTACATGCGGGAAAAGAGAGAAAAGCTCAGAAGGTGGAACTGAGACAATGGGGGATATTTACTAAAGGAAAATACACTTTGCACTACAAGTGCACTTGGAAGTGCAGTCGCTGTAGATCTGAGGGGGACATGCAAGAAAAATAAAAAACATAATTTTAGCTTGCACATGATTGGATGATAAAGCTAGCAGAGCTTCCCCTCATGTCAGATCTACCCTTCAGATTTACAGCGACTGCACTTCCAAGTGCACTTGTAGTGCAAAGTGGATTTGCCTTTCGTAAATAACCCCCAATGTCTCCTCCAGTGTCGGAGATGGTGGGAGAACGGTGGAAATGGCTGAAAATTATGGAAAATCATTATTGTAAAATCTTATCAAACTGAGACAATTCTGCCACCAATGATGTAATATTCTACTGAATAATCAATGGAGAATGATACCAAGAAAAGGTCACTTATAGCTGCAACTAGTTTTGTTGTTTATGTGTTCCTGGTCCTTAAAAATTATTTTGATTAAATTATACATATTCCTATTTCTTTCATTTAGAACCAATCTTTGCTGATGCTGCAAGCTTTTCAAGTAAGTGATGAAAGGGAAGCTCTAGTCCTGTATAAGTATATCATGTACTGAATAAAGCTTATGGATCTATGACAATCTGTATTATCCACCTCTGGAGGGTTTTATCCCCTCCATGACTAGGCCATTGTTTGCTATTTAGCACTGCGCTACTTTAACTGGTAATTGCATGCAACACTATAACCAAATCAAATTTATTTATTTTTTTCACAAAAAAAAGCTTTTTTTGGTGGTATTTGATCACCACTGGGATTTTTTTTTTTATATATATTATATAAAACAAAAAAAGATTAAAGATTTAAAAAAAAAAAAAATATTTTCTACTTTCTATTATAAAAACATATCCAATATGTAAATGTAGGCCAAAAAGTATTCTGCTACATATCTTTGGTAGACATGTGCACAATAGAAAAATTAGTTTAGTTTAGTTTCTATTCGTTTCCGTTGATTCGTAACGATTCGTAATTTCGTAAGTCGTTGGTGCTCGTATTCGGACTCGTTCATATTTTCGTTATTAGTTATTTTTTCGTTGATTCGTTTTTCCGTTAGTCTAATTTTCGTTTATTTGAAATTCTGATTTTCGTATTTACGTTATATTTTGTATTCGGACGCATTCGTATTTTCGTAGATTTAGTTACATTCATACTTTCGTTAGATTGATTTATTCGTACTTTCGTAACATTGTTTTCGTAGATTCGTAATCGGAGCATAATTCATAATTTTATGTAATGTGTATGCTATTATTACATTGTAAGAGACACGGAAAATTACGAATCAACAACAACAAAAAAAAAGTTACGAATGTACGAATTTTTTCATTCAATCCATTTGAAGCACGTTAAGCAGCGCCATTGTAAGAGACACGGAAAATTATGAATCGACAAACAAACAAAAAATAAGTTACAAATGTACGAATTTTTTCGTTCAATCCATTTGAAGCACATTAAGCAGCGCCATTGTAAGAGACACGGAAAATTACGAATCGACAAACAAAAAAAAAGTTACGAATGTACAAATTTTTTCGTTCAAACCATTTGAAGCACGTTAAGCAGCGCCATTGTAAGAGACACGGAAAATTACGAAACAACAACAAAAAAAGTTACGAATGTACGAATTTCTTTGTTCATTTTGATTTTCGTTGTTTCTGTTTTCGTTTTTCGGATTTTCATTCTTTCGTAGTTTTGTTGTTTCTAATTTAATTATTTTGTATTTTTCGTTGTTTTTCATATTCGTTCGTTTCGATAGTTCGTTATTCGTTAGAATTTTTTGCGAATCATTCGTTCATTCGTACGATAACGAATGAACGAATAAAACGAATTTGAACGGAAAACAAATTAAAACTAAACGAATTGCACATGTCTAATCTTTGGTAAAAAAAATCCCAACAAGTGTATATTAATTGGTTTGTGTGAAAGTTATAGTGTCTACAAACTATGGGATATAAATATGAGAATTGATCAATCCTAATGTACTGACGGCCGATCTCAAAACCCCAAATTAATTATCTCAGAAAATTTGAATATTACATAAGACCAATTTAAAAAAAAGGATTTTTAATACAGAAAGGTTGGCTTAGTGAAAAGTCTGTGGGGCATCCTCAAATGGAAGATGGAGGAGCGTCATCATGGAGGAGGGGAAGAGGACTCCAGTGACAACCTGGGGAGCTCTGGTGAATTCCATGCCCAAGAGGGTTAAGGCAGTGCTGGAAAATAATGGTGGCCACACAAAATATTGACACTTTGGGCCCAATTTGGACATTTTCACTTAAGGGTGTGCTCACTTTTGTTACCAGCGGTTTAGACATTAATGGCTGTGTGTTGAGTTATTTTGAGGGGACAGCAAATTTACACTGTTATACAAGCTGTACACTCACTACTTTACATTGAAGAAAAGTGTAATTTCTTCAGTGTTGCCACATTAAAAGATAGAAGAAAATATTTACAAAAATGTGAGGGGTGTACTGCCTTTTGTGAGATACTGTGTGTGTGTGTGTATATATATATATATATATATATATATATACATACACAGTATATATTTATTTGCTCTATTTTTTTGTTTTCTTAGGTGCAGAAGGCCATGCCAATGGGCGCCCAGTAAGAGGAGTCAGAGGTGAGTGGGAAAATATAAGAAATGAAGCACAATCACTGTGATGAATTGCTAAGATAGGCAAGAAATGTGGTGAGAGTCTCTAAACTGGCTGTTGAATGAATCCAGTCAATATTACACCTATACCCACCTAGGTGAACATACACTTTGTGGGTTCATCTTTATTGTTCTCCCCCAAGATAAGCAGAGTTGATTTTTTTTTTAATTATGTAATACAGAAAAAAAATATTTTTAAAGTGCTCATACTGTATATGTGACTCTAATAGCCCTAGGGTTACGTGACCCCTTTACTGTAATAAAGCTCCCAGACATATTTGTCCTCCGAATAAGACCATCACTTGTAGTAGTTAGAAGTAGATTACTTTTGCTTTGGTTTTATTTATGAGCACTTGAGGGAGAGAGGGTTGGGGGTACCCAAAAAGCCATTTCCTATCATCAGTAGCTATAAAGTGGTTCACTACAAGGATTAGACCAAAATAATGAGGCTCCAGGTGAGTGACCTGAACCCAGGGGGCTGCACAGCTCATCTGTGAGATTCGGTAACATTCACAAATCCTGAATATTTCTGCACTCCTTGGTATCTTTATTGACACATTAAACTGTCAGGAACATTAAAAGGTGACGCGTTTCGTGCTAAATTCCCGGCCGTCTCAAACCCCCCAGGCTTTTGAATGACGTCAGCTGAAAACAAGTCACAGAAGTGCAGAACGAAGTGCTCTCCTGTGATCCATAGGAGAAGTACAGCCAGACGAGCTTTCCCCGTACTTCTCCTTTATTCACCCGACATCACAAGTGGTGATCAGATGTGAGCAACAGACGGTGGAAATATCCAGGTCTTCACTCCCATGGGGTGTTCATGCCAGGAACTGTTGTCAGAAGTTTGGAAGAGCGACCAGGCAAAAAGCATTGCATGTTGCAGGCGGTGTACCTGCGGGAAAAGAGAGAAAAGCTCAGAAGGTGTAACTGAGACAATGGGGGATATTTAATAAAGGAAAATACACTTTGCACTATAAGTGCACTTTGAAGTGCAGTCGCTACAGATCTGAGGGGGACATGCAAGAAAAATAAACATAATTTTAGCACATAATTGAATGATAAAACTAGCAGAGCTTCCCCTCATGTCAGATCTACCCTTCAGATTTACAGCGACTGCACTTCCAAGTGCACTTGTAGTGCAAAGTGGATTTGACTTTCGTAAATAACCCCCAATGTCTCCTCCAGTGTTGGAGATGGTGGGAGAACGGTGGAAATGGCTGAAAATTATGGAAAATCATTATTGTAAAATCTTATCAAACTGAGACAATTCTACCACCAATGATGTAATATTCTACTGAATAATCAATGGAGAATGATACCAAGAAAAGGTCACTTATAGCTGCAACTAGTTTTGTTGTTTATGTGTTCCTGGCCCTTAAAAATTATTTTGATTAAATTATACATATTCCTATTTCTTTCATTTAGAACCAATCTTTGCTGATGCTGCAAACTTTTTAAGTAAGTGATGAAAGGGAGGCTCTAGTCCTGTATAAGTTTATCATGTACTGAATAAAGCTTATGGATCTATGACATCCTGTATTATCCACCTCTGGACGGTTTTATCCCCTCCATGACTAGGCCAATGTTGGCTTAGTGAAAAGTCTGTGGGGCATCCTCAAATGGAAGATGGAGGAGCGTCATCATGGAGGAGGGGAAGAGGACTCCAGTGACAACCTGTGATGCTCTGGTGAATTCCATGCCCAAGAGGGTTAAGGCAGTGCTGGAAAATAATGGTGGCCACACAAAATATTGACACTTTGGGCCCAATTTGGACATTTTCACGTAAGGGTGTACTCACTTTTGTTGCCAGCGGTTTAGACATTCACTACTTTACATTGTAGACAAGTGTCATTTCTTCAGTCTTGTCACATGAAAAGATAGAAGAAAATATTTACAAAAATGTGAGAGGTGTACTGCCTTTTGTAAGATACTGTGTGTGTATATATATATATATATACACAGTATATATTTATTTGCTCTATTTTTTTGTTTTCTTAGGTGAAGAAGACCATGCCAATGGGCGCCCAGTAACAGGAGTCAGAGGTGAGTGGGAAAATATAAGAAATGAAGCACAATCACTGTGATGAATTGCTAAGATAGGCAAGAAATGTGGTGAGAGTCTCTAAACTGGCTGTTGAATGAATCCAGTCAATATTACACCTATACCTGTCTAGGTGAACATACATTTTCTGGGTTCATCTTGATTATTCTCCCCCAAGATAAGCAGAGCTGATTTTTTTTAAATTATGTAATACAGAAAAAAAAAAATATTTTTTAAGTGCACATACTGTATATGTGATTCTAATAGCCCTAGGGTCATGTGACCTCTTTACTGTAATAAAGCTCCCAGACATATTTGTCCTCAGAATAAGACCAACGCTTGTCGTAGTTAGAAGTAGATTACTTTTGCTTTGGTTTTATTTATGATCATTTGAGGGCGAGAGGGTTAGGGATACCCAAAAAGCCATTTCCTATCATCAGTAGCTATAAAGCGGTTCACTACAAGGATTAGACCAAAATAACGACGCTCCAGGTGAGTGACCTGAACCCAGGGGGCTGCACAGCTCATCTGTGAGATTTGGTAACATTCACAAATCCGGAATATTTCTGCACTCCTTGGTATCTTTATTGACACATTAAACTGTCAGGAACATTAAAAGGTGACGCGTTTCGTGCTAAATTCCCGGCCGTCTCAAACCCCCCAGGCTTTTGAATGACGTCAGCTGAAAACAAGTCACAGAAGTGCAGAACGAAGTGCTCTCCTGTGATCCATAGGAGAAGTACAGCCAGACGAGCTTTCCCCGTACTTCTCCTTTATTCACCCGACATCACAAGTGGTGATCAGATGTGGGAAACAGACGGTGGAAATATCCAGGTCTTCACTCCCATGGGGTGTTCATGCCAGGAACGGTTGTTAGAACTTTGGAAGAGCGACCAGGCAAAAAGCATTGCATGTTGCAGGCGGTGTACCTGCGGGAAAAGAGTGAAAAGCTCAGAGGGTGAAACTGAGACAATGGGGGATATTTACTAAAGGAAAATACACTTTGCACTACTTGAAAGTGCAGTCACTGTAGATCTGAGGGGGACATGCAAGAAAAAAAAAAAACAGCATTTTAGCTTGCACATGATTGGATGATAAAATCAGCAGAGCTTCCCCTCATGTCAGATCTACCCTTCAGATTTACATCGACTGCACTTCCAAGTGCACTTGTAGTGCAAAGTGGATTTGCCTTTCATAAATAACCCCCAATGTCTCCGCCAGTGTTGGAGATGGTGGGAGAACGGTGGAAATGGCTGAAAATTATGGAAAATCATTATTGTAAAATCTTAGCAAACTGAAACAATTCTGCCACCAATGATGTAATATTCTACTGAATAATCAATGGAGAATGATACCAAGAAAAGGTCACTTATAGCTGCAACTAGTTTTGTTGTTTATGTGTTCCTGGCCCTTAAAAATTATTTTCATGAAATTATACATATTCCTATTTCTTTCATTTAGAACCAATCTTTGATGATTCTGCAGAGTTTTCAAGTAAGTGATGAAAGGGAAGCTCTAGTCCTGTATAAATATATCATGTACTGAATAAAGCTTATGGATCTATGACAATCTGTATTATCCACCTCTGGACGGTTTTATCCCCTCCGTGGCTAGGCCATTGTTTGCTATTCAGCACTGCACTACTTTAACTGGTAATTGCATGTAACACTATAACCAAATTAAATTTATATAATTTTTTCACACAAATAAAGGTTTTTTTTTGGGTGGTATTTTAGCACCACTGGGATTTTTTTTTTATATACTATAAACAAAAAAAGAATGAAGATTTTGAAAAAAAAAAATTCTACTTTCTATTATAAAAACATATCCAATATGTGAATGTAGGCCAAAAAGTATCCTGCTACATATCTTTGGTAAAAAAAATCCCAACAAGTGTATATTAATTGGTTTGTGTGAAAGTTATAGTGTCTACAAACTATGGGATATATATTTGTGAATTGATCAATCCTAATGTACTGACGGCCGATCTCAAAACCCCAAATGAATTATCTCAGAAAATTTGAATATTACATAAGTCCAATAAAAAAAAAAGGATTTTTAATACAGAAATGTTGGCTTAATGAAAAGTCTGTCCATCTACAGTATAGTATGCACTCAATACTTTGTCGGGGCTCCTTTTGCATGAATTACGGCATCAATGCGGCGTGGCATGGAGGTGATCAGCCTGTGGCACTGCTGAGGTGTTATGGAAGCCCAGGTTGCTTTAATAGAGGCCTTCAGCTTGTCTGCATTGTTGGGTCTGGTGTCTATCATCTTCCTCTTGACATTACCCCACAGATTCTCTATGGGATTTAGGTCAGGCGAGTTTGCTGACCAATCGAGCACAGTGATACCATGATCATGTGACCAGGTATTGGTAGTTTTGTGGGCAGGTGCCAAGTCCTGCTGCAAAATGAAATCCGCATCTCCATAAAGCTGGTCAGCAGAGGGAAGCATGAAGTGCTCTAGAATTTCCTGGTAGAGGGCTAAGCTGACTTTGGACTTGATAAAACACAGAGGACCAACACCAGCAGATGACACGACTCCCCAAATCATCACTGACTGTGGAAACTTCACACCGGACCTCATGCAACTTGGATTCTGTGCCTCTCCACTCTTCCTCCAGACTCTGGGACCTTCATTTCCAAATGAAATGCAAAATATTCCAGTCAGTGATGATTTGGGGAGTCGTGTCATCTGCTGGTGTTGGTCCTCTGTGTTTTATCAAGTCCAAAGTCAGTGCAGCCCTCTACCAGGAAATTCTAGAGCACTTCATGCTTCCCTCTGCTGACCAGCTTAATGGAGATTCTGATTTCATTTTCCAGCAGGACTTGGCACCTGCCCACAGTGCCAAAAGTACCAATACCTGGTCACATGATCATGGTATCACTGTGTTCGATTGGTCAGCAAACTCACCTGACCTAAACCCCATAGAGAATCTGTGGGGTATTGCCAAGAGGAAGGTGAGAGACACATGAAAACAGGTCACAGGAGTGCAGAACAAAGTGCAGTCCAATGATCCATAGAAGTATAGATACAATAGCTTTGGCCATACTTCTCCTTTAATCACCTGATATCACAAATGGTGTTCAGATGTGGGCAACAGATGGTGGAAATATCCAGTTCTTCACTCCTACAGGGTGTTCATGCCAGGAATGGCTGTTGGCACTTTGTGTGGAAGAGCAGCCAGGCAAAAAGCATTGCATGTACCTGCGGGGAAAAGAGAAAAAAGCTCAGAGGGTGTAATGGAGACAATGTCTCCACCAGTGTTGGAGATGGTGGGAGAACGGTTGAAATGGATGAAAATTATGGTAAATCATTATTACAAAATCCTAGCAAACTGAGACAATTCTGCCACCAATGATGTAATATTCTACTGAATAATCAATGGAGAATGATACCAAGAAAAGGTCACCTATAGCTGCAACTAGTTTGGTTTTCTATGTGTTCCTGGCCCTTAAAAAAATATATTTTTCACGATTTGTTTAAGTTATACATATAGTTATTTCTTTCATTTAGATGAAATCGTTCCCAATTCTGAGAAGCTTTCAGGTAAGTGATGAAAAGGAAGCTCTAGTTTATATCCTGTATGAGTATATATTATACAGCTTATGGGTCTTAAACTGCTTGAGCTCCAGGAGCTTTTACCCCCTTTATGACCAGGCCATTTATTTCTATTCAGCACTGTGCTACTTTAACTAGCAATTGCTCAGCCATTGAACACTGTACCCAAATGACATTTATATTATTATTTTTTTCACACAAATAGAGCTTTCTTCTGGTGGTATTTGATCACCTCTGGGTTTTTTATTTAATATAATTCTGAAAAAAAAAGAAAACAAATATTTTCTACTTTCTGTTATAAAACATATCCAATAAAATCAAAGTTCTTCATAAATTTAGGCTACAATGTATTCTACTACATATCTTTGGTAAAAAAAATAAAAATCCCAATAAGTGTATAATAATTGGTTTGTGTGAAAGTTATAGTGTCTACAAACTATGGGATATATATTTGAGAATTGATCAATCCTAATGTACTGACGGACGATCTCAAAACCCAAAGTTCATTATCTCCGAAAATGTGAATATTACATAATAAGACCAATTATAAAAGGATTTTTAATATAGAAATGTTGGCTTAGTGAAAAGTCTGTCCATGTACAGTATAGTATGCACTCAATACTTGGTCGGGGCTCCTTTTGCATGAATTGCGGCATCAATACGGCGTGGCATGGAGGTGATCAGCCTGTGGAACTACTGAGGTGTTATGGAAGTCCAGGTTGCTCTAATATCGGCCTTCAGCTCCTCTGCATTGTTGGGTCTGGTGTCTCTCATCTTCCTCTTGACAATACCCCACAGATTCACTATGAGGTTTAGGTCAGGTGAGTTTGCTGACCAATCGAGCGCAGTGATACCATGATCATGTGACCAGGTATTGGTGGTTTTGGCAGTGTGGGAGGGGCCAAGTCCTGCTGGAAAATGAAATCAGCATCTCCATGATGCTGGTCAGCAGAGGGAAGCATGAAGTGCTCTAGAATTTCCTGCCAGAGGTATGCACTTACTTTGGACTTGATAAAACACAGAGGACCAACACCAGCAGATGACACGACTCCCCAAATCATCACTGACTGTGAAACTTCACACTGGACCTCATGCAACTTGGATTCTGTGCCTCTCCACTCTTCCTCCAGACTCTGCAAACTTGATTTCCAAATGAAATGAAAAATATTCCAGTCATTGATGATTTGGGGAGTCATGTCATCTGCTGGTGTTGGTCCTCTGTGTTTTATCAAGTCCAAAGTCAGTGCAGCCCTCTACCAGGAAATTCTAGAGCACTTCATGCCCCTGCCCCATGTATCAATGCAAAAAAAAGTTTTTTAAACGGCCGTTTCTTCAGGAGCACTGATTTTAACAAAGCTTAAAGTGAAACAATAAAAATAAAATATTACTTTAAATATTGTGCCTGATGGGTCCCCTTAGTCTGCCTGTAGTGGCACATCTGTACGATGTGTAGAACATGCCGTAGCAAAATTACATTTCTAAAGGAAAACAAAATCATTAAAACTTGCTCGTGGCTGTAATGTATTGTCGGGTCCCGGCAATATAGATTAAAAGTCAAGGAAAAAACAGTGTGCCCCCCCCCCCAGTTCATAGCTGGCCCTTCGGGTCTGGTATGGATTTTAAGGGGAACTTCACGCCAACATTTCAAAATCCATACCAGACCCTTATCAAAGTATGCAGCCTGGAGAACAGGATGGGGGACCCCCCCCCCCCGAACCATAACAGGCCACATGCCCTCAACATGGGGAGGGTGCTTTGGGGTGCTTTTAGTGTATATATATATATATTTATATATATATATATATATAGTTGTGTGAAAAAGTATTTGCCTTTCTGATTTATTTATTTTGTTTGCATATTGGTCACACTTAAATGACAGATCATCAAACAAGTTGTATTATTACACAAAGGTAACCCGAGTAAATACAAAATGCAGTTTTCAACCACTACCCGACTGGCGCACACAAATATACGTCAGCAGAATGGCCCGGACAGGCAAATGGGTGTACAGGTACGACCCTTTAAATTTCGGGTCCCGCGGACTCGATCGACAAGGAGATACCCATGATCGTCTCACGGGGAGGAAGAATGGGGAGATGCTAAAGTAAACAAGCATCTCCCCATTCTGCCTAGCAACAGTGTCACTGATCTCTGCTCCCTGTGATTGGAGGGAAAAACCACTGACGCGTTTCACACTAAACGTAATGCCTACTTATAGCTAATAGTAAGCACTACGGTTAGTGTGAAACGTGTCAGTGTTTTTTGATTCTGCATTACTTTGCTGTGACATGTACAGTGTGATCCTGATGTTCTAAAAAAAGGCACAAGAAATTTCATTTGGTGTGCGGCTGTCCAGAATTTTCTACTCACCTTGATTTGCAGGAGGTTTTCCTGGTGCCATGACTTAGCTTTTAAGGTATGCGAGAGGCTGGGTTAATGACATTATCCAAACAGTCTCACAACCATATTTCTGATTTGTAGACGCAGTGTCTAGGAAATTGACACATAAGTATCAGCTTTAAATGTTTATGGTTTTCTGCTAAGTCTAAAGTTAAAGGTTACATGAAGATTGATTTCTGACAAATTAAAATCGATTTCTAATCCTATATCACCCCTACTGGAAGCTATGTGTCTCCCTCCTCCATAATCTGATCTCCCTGCCTCCTATCACTCCCCCCTCCATAATCTGATCTCCCTGCCTCCAATCACTCCCTCCTCCATAATCTGATCTCCCTGCCTCCAACCACTCCCTCCTCCATAATCTGATCTCCCTGCCTCCAACCACTCCCTCCTCCATAATCTGATCTCCCCGCCTCCTATCACTCCCTCCTCCACAATCTGATCTCCCTGCCTCCTATCACTCCCTCCTCCATAATCTAATCTCCCTGCCTCTTATCACTCCCTCCTCCATAATCTGATCTCCCTGCCTTCTATCACTCCCTCCTCCATAATCTGATCTCCCCGCCTCCTATCACTCCCTCCTCCATAATCTGATCTCCCTGCCTCCAACACCTCCCTCCTCCATAATCTGATCTCCCTGCCTTCTATCACTCCCTCCTCCATAATCTGATCTCCCCGCCTCCTATCACTCCCTCCTCCATAATCTGATCTCCCTGCCTCCAACACCTCCCTCCTCCATAATCTGATCTCCCTGCCTTCTATCACTCCCTCCTCCATAATCTGATCTCCCTGCCTTCTATCACTCTCTCCTCCATAATCTGATCCCCCTGCCTCTTATCACTCCCTCCCCCATAATCTGTTTTGCTCTTTATGTGTTCCTGGCATTTAAAAATGAATTTTATGAAATTATACATATTCCTATTTCTTTCATTTAGCAAAAGTAATTCTAGGAGGATTTAGGTAAGTGATGAAAGAGAAGCTCTAATTTATATCATGTATTTATTTTTTTTTTTATGTATTTTTTTTTTATATTTATTTTTTAAATGTTTTGTTATGTTATTTTAAGTATGTTTTATATGTATGTCTTTTATTTTACTGAATAAACAACAGATTCTGATACAAAGAAAGGGTCAATTAGAGGTGCACTTTTTTTTTTAATTTGTCCTGGCCCTTTGATTTTTTTATGAAATTATATTTCTTTAATTTAATGCACAAGATGAAATGGATTATAAAAAAAGTGCAGCCAGAGGCATAACTAGAACCTTCCTGGCAATATTAAAAGGTTGCTGAGTGCCTGGGAGCCACAGGCACCACACCTCTTTGAAATTAAAAAAAATAAACAAACAATATAGGAGAAATTTGTGTTTTTAAGGTACCACACACAAGAATAATTTAAATAAAAATATTAAAATGTATTGGTTTATATTTTAAAATTCAACAATTTAATAAAAGAACATCAGATAGCATGCAGTTGTTTCAATTCACTCGACATGTTTCACTACAATGAGCTTCTTCAGGAGTTAGTTATGGTTACTGCATGCATAAACACTATAAATCAGAAAAACAGGATATTTAGTCAAAGATAATGATATTGATCAAATTCAATAGATCACTTTATTAAATGATGCTTACATTTATAGGACATATTGGGGGGGGGGGGGGGGATTTTTCCTTTTTTTTGGATGAATACTCCAAATCTCAATACATATGTATTAATCTTAATCTTAATCATTAATCTTGATATCCAGGCTTGTATGATTCGCTGTCGCTGACATCCGGGTCCACCTGTTGCGGTAAGAGTCTCCAATCTTATCACTTTGAATACATTTTCACGTTGGAAGATCTTCACCTTTCTGCTGTGGACTTTTATGTTTTTCCCTACATGATTGGATTTGTGTCATGGGACTCACATAACATTCTTTGTTTCACATATTTATTTACTTTACTATGTTGGAATTTAGTATTTTTTTTTTATTTAATGACTATTAGATTGTTCATCATTTGTGTTTGCACTGTCACTGTATTTTTTTGTTTTAGCGCTACATTTTTTGCACTTAATTATTAGGGAACGCCACTTAGCAAAAGAGGAACCCAACCATAATCTGCCAACACACATATTTTAAAAATGACTGTTATTATTTTTTATAATTATTTCGATTTATTATATTATATTACAATTTATGATTTCGTGTTGCAAACTTTATCATACCCGGAATGTCTACTAGACTCTTTTTTGGACAGTTGTAAGTGAGTTATTCCTAAGAATTACAGGCCTACAATATAAAACAACATATTTCTATGCAAAACAATTGTACCGCTTTGTCATTCAAAAATCTGGCAATCATCCCGCCAGGGAGGCTGTTATGTGTATTTCATATGATCATCAGCTCCAACTAGAGGGCCATAATGTCATCTTTTTTAGAAATTTCTCAATTGGGTAAATACTGTATTATGGCCACTAGATGGAGCTGCATCTACATTTGTTCAGTGCGAATATATGGCAAAAATCAAATATTACCAGGCTAATTTCTCTCCAGGGCGGATATTGTTTGTTTTTAAGAAAGTGAATCAGGAAACTACCACTAGATGGTGTTGATGATCACAGGAAATAAGAATTGCTTTCTGATATCATATGCTCCACCTAGTGGTTATAATGTAGTAATTTCCTGATCCTCACTATGAGTTTGAATGAAGATATCAGAGTTAAGTGAGTAAAAGAAAGACTTCAAATGATATATTCTTTTAAAGTGCTAAAATAGTGACAGGTTAGGGGGAAATATAAGTTGAAAAAATCAGGGGCTTATAAATCTACTCCAGTGACCACATCAGAAGGACCGATTATTTATTATTACATCGGAATACGAATGTATCATAAAATGTTAGTTATGAATAATTGCTCAGTTAGAGGTTCGGTTTTGATTTTCTTTTTTCTATTTTGACTTTCAAATAATGTGCCAATATTTATAATTTTAGCAATTTGACAAAAAAAGCATATATATATGTGTGTATATATATATATATATATATATATATATATATATATATTTTTTTTACAGTATGTATAATATTTTACCACTGCATGCTCTGTGGGTGCTTTTTGATTTTTTTTTTCTTCAAACAATCCCATGAGATCACTACGATTGACTGTTATGCCCCGTACACACGGTCGGATTTTGCGACGGAAAATGTCCTATCGGACAATGTTGTTGGAAATTCCGACCATGTGTAGGCTCCATCAGACTTTTTCCGTCGGATTGTCCGACGGACAAAGTTTTATCTCCTGCTCTCAAATTTTCTGACAACAAAGTCCTATCGGACTTTTTGCGATCGTGTGTAGCGAATTCCAACGGACAAAGTGCCACGCATGCTCAGATCACATTACAAGACCAAAGCTATTGGCTACTAGCCTCTACGTAGTCCCGTCGTACGCAACGAACGTCACCACGTTCAGGATGACTGGATTTTCCGACAACTTTGTCCGACCGTGTGTATGCAACACCAGTGTCGGACAAAACCCGTCGGAAAAAATCCGAAGGATTTTGTGGTCGGAATTTCCGACGGTGTGTACGGGGGCATTAGTGTGGTAACGACATGCTATGCCAAATGTTGTGACTTTTGAAGGAATAAATTCAGTACATGGACTTTTAAATTCAGTAATATTTTTTATTGATTTTCTTTGCACACATATATACAAAATACACATTCCAGATACATACATTAGATACACACTTTCCAGATGCAGCTATTATCCATCCCCCAAAACAGAAAAAAAATAAAAAAAATAAACAAAAATTAAAAAAATGTATTAATTTCCTCTTTCCCCCTCCTTCCCCCAACTCTCTCAAACCCCCCTCCCCCCGTAAATGGACTTTTAAAATTAATTTATTTAGATTTGTATAGAAAAAAAATATATATTTACTGTATTTTCCAATTCTCAACCACAGGCAATGAATCTCTGTCCATGGAAATTGAAGCGAAATATAAGAGGAAAATGAAAGAAATTTTTACTTTTGCTGCAAATAAATTCAAGGAATATAAAGGGATAAATCTGTGGTGACTTCTCATCATTTCTAGAAGAAAAATCTGAAGCACACGGGTGGAATTATCTGTCAAATGTATTTCTGAACAACCCAAACCAATGAAAATAAACCCAATGATTAAATCTGAAAGTGTTATCATCATTGTCTAAATGTAAATATCATACTTGTTTGTGAGCTTTTATAATAATCATTCATCCATATTAAAAAATAACAGGAAATGTCCACAAATCTGCAGGAAAACCTCATTCCATGGCAGAACTACAGGCGGGGGATGTTAGGTGGCTTCTTAATCCTATTAGCAGTGAGGTCGGTCCTAGACATGTGTGGAATAAAAAAAAAAAATAGTTTTGTTTCGTTTCGATTCTTTTTTTACAGAAATTTGATTAGTTAATTTAGTTTAATTTGTTAAATTTGTTTTTGGAATTTGTTTCGTTTATTCGTATTCGAGTCGATTTGAAAGGTTTTTCGAATTCAAATCATTTTCAAAAATCAAATCGTTTTCAAAATCGAATAGTTTTCTAATTCAAATCGTTTTCCAATTTCCAAAGAGAATAGAAAATAAAGGAATAAAATAGAAAAAAAAAAGATATAATGGAATGGAAAAGAATATAACAGAAGATAAAATAATAGAATATATTAGAGTAAAACAGAACAAAACAGGACAGAAAATTTAAGAACAGAATAGAATGGAATAGAATAGAAATTAATAGAATAGAATAAAAAAAAAATTGAATTAAATAGAAAGATTATAACCATCTTCTGAAGTTAATAGGATAGAAAATAATAGAATTAAACAAACAATAGAATATAATAGAATAGATGTAATATAACCATTTCCCAAAATCCAAATAGAATCAATTCTAGTTTCAATAGAATAGAAAAGAATAGAATAGAAAATAACATAATAGTATAGAAAAAAACAGAATAGGATAGAATAGAATGGAATAGGAAGATGGTTATATTCAATCTATTCTTTTCTATTCGAATTGATTCTATTTGAATTTTGGGAAATGGTTATATTCTTTCTACTCTATTTTTTTTTCTTTTCTATTCTGTTATCGTCTATTCTATTCTTTTTTTTCTATTCTATTATTTTCTTATTTATTCAAATTCAAATGTATTCTATTTGAAACAAACAATAGAATATAATTAATATAACCATTTTCCACATTTCCACATTTCACATTTCACATTTCCATAATTTGAATTTGCATAGAATAGAAATGAATACAGTAGAATAGAGTAGAAAATAACATATTATTATAGAAAAAAAACAGAATAGAATGAATATAACCATCTTACTATTCCGATCTATTCTTTTCTATTCAAATTGATTCTATTAGAATTTTATGAAATGGTTATATTCTTTCTATTATATGTTTTTTTTTAACTTCTTTTCTATTTTATTCTGTTATAGTCTATTCTATTCTTTTTTTTCTATTCTATTCTTTTCTTATTTATTCAAATTCAAATTTATTCTATTTAAAACAAACAATAGAATAGAATAGAATTATATAACGATTTTCCAAATTTCAAATAGAATTAATTTGAATTTGAATAGAATATAAATTATCATAATATTATAGAAAATATTCTATTCTTTTCTATTCAAATTAATTCTATTTTAATTTTGGAAATGGTTATATTCTTTCTATTCTATTCAATTATATTGTTTGTTTTTTTTACTTATTTTATATTCTATTCTATTATAGTCTGTTTTATTCTTTTTTTTCTATTCTATTCTATTCTTTTCTTATCTATTCAAATTCAAATTTATAGTGTGTAATATATATATAATACAGTGCAGTGTACAGTATATAATACAGTGTAGTGTACAGTATATAATACAGTGCAGTGCACAGTATATAATACAGTGTAGTGTAGAGAATATATAATGCAGTGCACAGTATATAATACAGTGTAGTGTAGAGAATATATAATGCAGTGTACAGTATATAATACAGTGTAGCGTAGAGAATATATAATGCAGTGTACAGTATATAATACAGTGTAGCGTAGAGAATATATAATGCAGTGTACAGTATATAATACAGTGTAGTGTAGAGAATATATAATGCAGTGCACAGTATATAATACAGTGTAGCGTAGAGAATATATAATGCAGTGCACAGTATATAATACAGTGTAGCGTAGAGAATATATAATGCAGTGTACAGTATATAATACAGTGTAGTGTAGAGAATATATAATACAGTGCAGTGTACAGTATATAATACAGTGTAGTGTAGAGAATATATAATACAGTGTAGTGTAGAGAATATATAATACAGTGCAGTGTACAGTATATAATACAGTGTAGTGTAGAGAATATATAATACAGTGTAGTGTAGCAAATATATAATACAGTGCAGTGTACAGTATATAATACAGTGCAGTCAGTGTACAGTATATATAATACAGTGTAGTGTACAGTATATAATACAGTGCAGTCAGTGTACAGTATTGATAATACAGTGTATTGAAGTGGATAAGGGGAACCCTATGACAGAATTAAGAAGAAAAAAAAACGGCGTGGGGTCTCTTCTAAAATCCATACCAGGCCCTTTGGGTCTGGTATAGATCTAAAGGGGAACTCCAGAGCAAAATAAAAAAAAAATGGTATAACAAGGGAGCCCACAGATCCTGGCCCCCCCCTCCCTATGTGAATGAGTATGGGGTACATTGTACCCCTACCCATTCACCAAAAAAATGTATTGTAATGTGAGCAAAGACAGTAGCCAGTTTCCTTTATTAAAATTGTCTTTTCCTTCCCCACTTCTTCCTCTTCTTCTCTTTGAAAGAGTCACACAAAAAGCCCCCCTTATGGTCATACTGTGTTTTGTGATTTAAGGCTGGATTGTGTTCCTTTAAGTGTATTTTGTTTAACCCCTTCCCGCCGAGTGTACGCAGATATGCGTACTCGGCTTTCGGGGGTTATACTGGGATGATGACCGCAGCTGCAGGCATCATCCCAGTACTGTTGTTTAGAGCCGGCGATCGGCTTTCTGAGGATAACAACCGATGCGGCTAAAAGCTGCTCAGTTGTTATCCCGGAGGAGCGGGAGGGGACGTCCCCCCTTACCACCACCTCCCGCCGCTCTTCCCGGGCCTCCGGGTGGCTCGGGAGGGCTAATCATCGATCCGCCGCTTCCGGCGGCTAGTGACAGACTGGAATGGCTTCATTGACTGGAATCAGACTGGAATGGCTTCATGAAAAGGCTTCATTCCAGTCTCCTGGATGTAAACACGGACGCAACGTCACTTCCTGTTTACTCGGCTGCCAATGGCGCAGTTTTAAAAAAAATATATACAGTATTCAGATACACCGTTTTCGGTGATCTGAATACTTTGAAGTGCAAAGGAGGGATTTGGGGACTTTTAGACCCCCGATCCCTCCATAAAGAGTACCCGTCACCACCTATTACTGTCACAAGGGATGTTTACATTCCTTGTGACAGCAATAAAAGTGATCAATTAAAAAAAAAAATAAAAAAAAACACAATTTCATAATATAAAAATAAATAAAATAAATAAGAAAAAATAAATAAAAATGTCAAACCGCCCCCGTCACCGCGAGCTCGCGCAGCAAAGAAAGCGCATACGGAAGTCGTGCCCGCATATGTAAACGGTGTTCAAATCACACATGTGAGGTATCGCCGCAATCGCCAGAGCGAGAGCAATAATAATAGCATTAGACCTCCTCTGTAACTCTAACCTGGTAACCGTAAGAAAAAAATTAAAGCGTCGCCTATGGAGATTTTTAGGTACCAAAGTTTGTCGCCATTCCACGCGTGCGTGCAATTATAAAGCGTGACATGTTTGGTATCTATTTACTCAGCGTAACATCATCTTTCACATTATACAAAAAATTGGTAAAACTATACTGTTTTTTTTTTTAAATTCATGAAAGTGTCCCTTTTCCCCAAAAAAATGCGTTTAAAACACCACTGCACAAATATAGTGTGACATAAAATATTGCAATCACCGCCATTTTATTCTCTGCTAAATATATATATATATATATATATATATATATATATATATATATATATATATAATGTTTGGGGGTTCTAAGTAATTTTCTAGCAAAAAATAGGGATTTTAATTCGTAAACACCAAATGTCAGAAATAGGCTTAGTTATAAAAGGGTTAAACAATGACATTATAATATATTGCTGTGTACGCAGTGAGCTTGTGTTGAAATGGAAAACTGAACTGAGGAACTTACGTGTGTTTCATGAGAAAGTCTGTCTGGAGTTATAGGGGAGTTTTCTAGGTGACACAATGTGACATAATGAGTTTTTCTTAGATACAGAGATGTAAAGAGTTCATTATAAATTCCATTATGATTGGTTAAATGCATGTGTAAAGGAAATGTCATTTGAACATGTACCCCTTATTGGTGGAAAATGGTTGGTAACGCCCATCTTTCAAATATAATTTTTGTACGCCGGGAGGACAAAGCCCAAAAATAACAATGATCCCAAACAGACATGAGCATTTCCATATCTCAAACATGTGAAATATCTAACAAGAAAAATGACTAACGAAAGCGTAGGGAGTTCACATGGGTAAAAACATCTGATATTTCTAATAGACTTTGTCTGCCGGAACATAAAACTGGAAACTATATATAATACTGTCAGGATGATACAGTAGGCTGCCCAAACCCGCAGCTATTTTTCTTTTAGCTAAAACTAGAAGGAAAGTAGAGAAGAGAAGACTTGAATGTAGGATAAGCGTAGAGGGGACGAGGTATGGAATGAAGAAAGGAGGGGGTGGAGAGGAGGGTGGGCGTGAGGGCTGGGGGAGTGGAGGTCCTCTGCAAAAGTGGGGCTTCATACCCAAGATTGGTCAAATGCAATGGACAGAAAGGGGGTATTTTACGATCTTAGTAAAATAAGCCCCTCATCCAACATTATGAACATATTCCAAAGTCTCCATTGCTTGGGATATTTTTCTTGTCTATTCTGTGCCGTGGAGATCAGGTCATCCATCTTTTTGTCTATTGCAGTCCTGGCTCAAACTCCCCAAAATCAGGAAGACGTTCCAACAGGCAATAGTTCTGTTGCTTCCAAAGTGGGGGAATGGAGGATTTGGCAGCATTCAGCAGGTGACGCACAACCGATTTTTGGTAGCTTTTGGCAGTAAAGGTAGACCCATGTAGGAGGAAGAGGGCTGGATCGTCAGGTATCTCATGCCCCGTGAATTTTTGAGTGACCCACCATACTACCGTCCAGAAATGTTTCATCTTGGGGCAGGACCAAAAAATATGTAGGAGCGTGGTGACGCCCATCTTTCATTCATATTTAACACCCTGTCTGAGCAGGAATAGACAGTGTACTGTGAATCAACCTGTATTGTGTCAATCATTTATATATACGCTCTTCACTATGCATAGAAGTTTTTGGGTGTCAACAACGGAATCGGCCGGCGATGAGGTAATTATAATTAGAAAATAAAGGTAAATAGTCAGCACTGGTGGTTATAGGTAAAACGTGCATCCTTACAGTTTGGTGTCAGAGTTATAAATACTCAGGCAACCAGATAATATTTTTAATATAGATTAGAATTTGATAGGGACTTAACCACTTAAAGACCGTCCTCTTTTTTAGATGTGGTGTTTACAAGTTAAAAACCTTTTTTTTTTTTGCTAGAAAATTACTTAGAACCCCCAAACATTATACATTTTCTTCTAACACCCTAGAGAATAATAAAATGGCGGTCATTGCAATACTTTCTCTCACACCGTATTTGCGCAGCGGTATTAGAAGCACAATTTTTTTTTTTTAAATACAATTTTTTTTAACCAGTTCGCACTACGATGTACATCGGCAGAATGGCACGGACAGGCAAATGGGCGTACAGGTACGTCCCTTTAAATTTGCCACCGTGCCATCTCGTGCGCGCTGGTCGGGACCTCTGTGAGTCAGATTGCGGGTCCCACAGACTCGATCGCCGCGGGGATACCCGCGATCGTCTCACGGGGAGGAAGAACGGGGAGATGCTAAAGTGAACAAGCATCTCCCCGTTCTGCCTAGCAACAGTGCCACTGATGTCTGCTCCCTGTGATCGGAGCAGAGATCAGTGATGTGTAAAACACAGCCACGCCCACCACAGTTAGCAACACGCCCCTAGGACACACTTAACCCCTACACTGCCACCTAGTGGTTAACCCCTTCACTGCCAGTGTCATTTACACAGGCATTTGTATAGCACTGATTGCTGTATAAATGACAATGGTCCCAAAAATGTGTCAACAATGTCCAATGTGTCCACCATAATGTTGCAGTCACAATAAAAATTGCTGATCGCCCCATTACTAGTAAAAAAAAAATAATATTAATAAAAATGCCATAAAACTATCCTCTATTTTGTAAACGCTATAACTTTTGTGCAAACCAATCAATCGTTTATTGCGATTTTTTTTACCAAAAATATGTAGAAGAATACGTATCGGCCTAACTGAGGAAAATACATTTTTTTTATACATTCTTGTGGGATATTTATTATAGCAAAAAGTTCAAAATAATGAGTTTTTTTCAAAATTGTCGCTATTTTTTTGTTTATATCGCTAAAATAAAAAAATGCAGAGGTGATCAAATACCACCAAAGAAAGCTCTATTTTTGGGAAAAAAAGTACGCCAATTTTGTTTGGGAGCCACGTTGCACGACCGCGCAATTGTCAGTTAAAGCGACGCAGTGCCGAATCGCAAAAAGTGGCCTGGTCCTTTGGCTGCAAATTGGTCCGGGGCTTAAATGGTTAATATTATCCCTAACTAATGCTTTAACTCATATATATATATCTCCACAAGATTATTGATGCTATATTACTACCTCTATCCTACAATTATTGGATATCATTGCCAGCATAACATTACTAATCTCAAGAAGCATTATTTGTTATAAAGATAGTCAGTATATACCAATAGTTAATTTTACCTCATTAATCCATACTCATCTATGAAGCTTTGTTATATGTTTTTGACTTTCTATTATATAAAAATATATTAAATATATATTCTTCTGACGCAAATTAATTTTAACTTGTAAAACTCAATAAAACATTTAAACAAGCATTCTAAATAGCTATTTAGAGCTGTCTTCAGGCCGGTCACATGACTTGTCTATAAGAGAGCCCCAACACTCAGAGATATGATTGCAAAAAAATGTAATAGAACAACCTCTCATTAGGGAATATACCTTCTTTGAAGGGAAAGGTTTTTACCCATGTAAATATTGCAATGTTGCAACCTACAATATGTGGGTAGAACTAAAAGGACATTAAAGATTAGAATTAAGGAACATGCCCAAAACATTTTAAATAGTTTTCCTAAACATAATGTATCAACGCACTTTACACATACACACTTCATAACAAAGACCCCACACATCTACATTTTTGGGGGATAGAAAAATATAACAAATAATGGAGGGGGAGGGGGGGACATAAGGTGAGAACTATAAGTCAGAAAGAGTTTAAATGGATACATACTTTGAGGACCCTCACACCGGAGGGTCTCAACATGGAATTCAAAGTTAATTGTTTTTTACGTAATTTTGAATCCAATTTTGATGTCTATGTGAAGGCATGTATATGTAGGTACATGTGGTGTTATGCCTGATACCTAATTTCCAGTACACCATCGGTCTCATATAGTATTTTGAAAACTTCTCAAATCATGCCTTGGATAATTCATTATCAGATTTTACATATGTGTAGCCATTTATCTCCACTATAGACCCAATATTGATCCTTTGGAGAGTATTTGTATCTTATGTGCACAGCCACTTTGGTATACTACAGCGATGCACGTTTATATATGGACTAGAAAGTGACAGTGAATATTGTTGTTATTTCTCTTTTTTTTTCCTTTTTAATTTAAACATAGGGTATTAATGGCTATTTAGACTTTGGCCTTGATTAAATAACTGTCTAAATATATCTTTCCCTTATATACAGTATATAATTCTTGTTTTTTATTAATTTGTATGTTTATTTTAACCTACAAAATGGCCACAACAGTGTAGGAGACATTATTTTTCGGAAAATGGCTGACAGTTCGGTCTTGTACACATTTTGAATGTTTTATCTAACCAATAAAATGGTCTCTTTGTGGAGACATTTCCTTCAATAAAATGTCTGTTACCAATTTCCTTTCACTACACATAAATACAATCACTTCAGATCCAATCCGGCCCCTGATGAAGACACATGATGTGACGTAACGCGCAGGACAAGCACTGTGCTGTTTAATCTGCTTTAAAGAATCAGGATGTGTATTTTAGTTTGGGTTAACAAACACTTTAAGCATTCCAGAACACTGTGGAAAAGTGCACATGCCCATTGGTAGCTTTTGGAGCTTGTGGGAAAGGTGAGAAGCTTGAGTAGGTAGGGATTTTTTTAGTCAGAAACAGGGATTAAGTAAATTAGGAATCTCCCTTACTCACACCCAGATGCTGCCCCCAGCATGTGAATGGATATCGGGTACACTGTACCCCTACCCATTCACCAAAAAAAGTGCCAAAAAAGGTAAAATGACAGGAGACAGTTTTGGACAATTCCTTTTTTTAAAAGTCCCACAATGTCCATTCATCTTCAATCACAGCACCGACGGACCCGAGAAAAAAAAAACACAGAAAAACTCTGCTTCAATGGAGGCGTCCCCACCGACTGCAGCCTTTTTGTGATGACAGCTGTTATATAGCTAAGGGCGGGGTCACTCTGTGACATAAATGGGTGACCCCACCCCCTCTGACATGACGTGACATCACATGATGTCATAAGGGGCAGGGTCACCCGTTTACATCCTCGGGGGCCCAGCCTTTGCCTATATAACAGCTGTCAAAGCAAAAACACAGCAGTCGCGGTGACACCTCCCGTGGAGGGGGAGTTTTTCCATTTTGTTTTCTCTGGACCTTCGAACGCTGTGATTGAAGATGAATGGACACTTTTTTATTTTTTATTTTTTATTAAAGGAATTGTCCAAAACTGTCTCCAGTCAGTTTTACTTTTTGATACTTTTTTTGGTGAATGGGTAAGGGGTACCCAATACCCATTCACATAGGGGGGATCTGGGGGCCCCCCTTGTTAAAGGGGGCTTCCATATTCTGATATGCCACAGACCCCCACAACCACCTTGCAAGGGTTGTGGGGAAGAGGCCCTTTGCCCTCAAAGCACCCTCCCCATGTTGAGGGCATGTGGCCTGGTATGGCTCAGGAGGGGGGACACTCTCTCGCCCCCTCCCCTTTTCCTGCAGCCTGCCAGGTTGCTTGCTCACATAAGGGTCTGGTATAGATTTTGGAGGGGACCCCCTACGTAATTTTTTTTACATTTTGGTGCGGGTTCCCCTTAATATTCATACCAGACCCAAAGAGCCTGGTAATGGATTGGGTGGGGGGAACTCACGCCATTTTTTACAATGATTTGTATCTATATTGCCGGGATCCGACAATACATTACAGCCGCAAGCAGTTTTAAATGACATTTTTTCCTTTAGAAATTTAATTTTGCTATGGTACTGTTATGAGCATGGGAAAGATGCACTACTTTACAGGCAGACTAAGGAGACCCACCCAGGCACGATATTTAAGGGAATATTTCACTGTTATTTCACTTTAAGCATTATTAAATTTACTGTTCCTGAAAAAACTGACATTTTTAAAACATTTTTTTGCATTGATACCCGGGTCCCCAAACACTTTTTATGGCAATAACTTGCATATAAGCCTTTGAAAAGAGCACTTTTTCACGTTCTTGTCACATTAAAACTTTAACAGTGTTTGCATGTTCGCACACATTCTGCTGCGAACCGAACCGGGGGTGTTCGGCTCATCCCTAATGTTGAGTGACCGCATTTACATTATCTTACAAAAGTGAGTACACCCCCTCATATTTTTGTAAATATTTTATTCTATCTTTTCATGTGACAACACTGAAGAAATTACACTTTGCTACAATGTAAAGTAGTGAGTGTTTCCGTGTTGTCACATGAAAAGGTAGAATAACATATTTACAAAAAATGTGAGGGTTGTACTCACTTTTGTGAGATACTGTATGTGTGTCAGAATGTAAAGAAAGTTGTGCAGTGAGAACGCGCCCTGCACACTTCCGGCACAGTTACCGGCGGCTAATAGAAAACTCCTGATCTCTACCTGCGATCAAGAGCTTTCTGATCATGTGACCTCTGGAACAGTGGAACTTCACTCAAAACGTGAAGCCTGATAGGGTTTTATTTGGGGGGGATTTGTATCTATACCGGCTCCCACTTCCACAATCATCATATAGGCAAGGATGATGACCCTTGCCCCGCCCTCTTCCACAGCCTCTTGGTACACATCCCATATCCCAGAAGGTAGCAGGACCATTCACAGAGCACAGTGTGAGCTGACACATGTTCAGTGGGGAGCTGCTTGAGGTTCATCAGGCTCCCGTATCCAAGATGGCAGTGCTGGGGACCCACAGCGGTAAGAAGAACCGGCTGTGAGAAGGCAGTTCTGGACTCCAGCCTCTGTAAGTCCCTGATTTTAAGGCCAAATTTAGGGAGCATGCATCCATGCCCTGTGTGAGGGCCGTGTTTCCCGGCACGGGAATTCACAGGTGTTCCATGAATCCATGAATTGGACACATTTTTTGTTATTCTTAGATTCGGATATATCCGAATACCCGAATTACAATATAAACAAATTTTACTAAATGCTCCGAATAACGTAACGAAATTCGTCTGAATTTTAGGAAATTTGTCCGAATTTTAGGAAATTCTGACTGAAAATTTAACCAAATTTTACATTGAACTCAAAGACCGTATGTGATATTAGAGTACCATTTCGAAATAACGCTGTTTTTGTTAAGCCAATGGTGATTTAAAGAGTCGTTGAAATCATTTGATGAAGATTTTTCTTTTGTTTGTTCACTTTGCTGCATTTGAATCAAAAACAATATTACATTTTCGTTTCGACCGATTCGAAATTTTTTCGATTTGAGCGTTTCAAATCTAAAAAATCGGTAAATTCAAAGAAAATTTGAAAATTCCAAATATGAATTCTGAATATGAGTTCCAAATACAAATTGAATGAATCAACCGAATTTAACTAAACAAAATAACTATATTAACATATCGAAACAAAACTAAACAAATTTTTTCATCATGCACATGTCTACCTAGTATGGGTAGTCCCACTCAAGTCAATTGGGAGTCAGCAGCTGTGCGGACACCGGTTGCTCCACCCTGTTTATTTGTCACTTCTGTTCAATGATTGTATTACTATGATGGGACCAAAAGAAGGATTAAACAATATAATTCCATAAATGCCAATTCTATATAATACAATAAATATAAGCTCAACACTTTCTGTGCCTTTATGTCTTATATTAGACCTGCCAAGTTTGTAGAACTGGTTTACAGTGTCTCTGAAGAAAGTCCAGGCTGGGAGTAGATGTCACCTCCCAGAGAAGATGGGTTAGACACCAACAAAATACACCTACCTCATATATAAACTGCATATTACAAGAGGAAGGGTAGACGACATCTCTGATACAGAACAAGGTAGGTCTTTTGAAATTTGTCTTCTTGACAATGCTCTCTACAGCTTAAACTGATCAATTTATTAGTAACACCAAGAGTAGATAGTTTGTAACAAAATATTCCTATTTTTCTTTTAATATATATATATATATAGAGAGAGAGAGAGAGAGAGATATTTGTTCTTGTTTTTATTATTTTTGTTGAGATGACCCTCTCAGTAAGATGTGTAAATTATAAAGGGTTAAATTATAAATTTCTTGCAAACTCCAAATGTATTCAGAAATAGATGTATATATGTATATATATATATATATATATATATATATATATATATATATATATATATATATTCCTTTTTTTCAGCAGGAACTTGGGGCAACACACCTCCAGCATTGAATGTATAACATGCTGGAGAGTCTATGGATGCTGGCTACTGGGACATCTATTGTTGCTGGTGGGGGGTCTATTGTTACTGGGGAGGTATTTTGTTGGCCGGTGTCCATTGTTGCTGGGGGATCTATTGTTGCCGGGGGGCTATAGTTGCTGGGAGGGATCTATTGTTGCTGGGGGTACTTTTGTTGTTGGCTTCAGGAGGCCTATTTTGCTGCATTTCATGAAAAAATTGCATACAATCTACTTAGCACCCAAAAAGGATACTTGGTTCTGTATTCTTTAAAAGGGTCGGTACTGGGAGATAGGTAGGGGGTGGAACCAATTGATGGTGTTCAGAGGTGGGAAGGCGGCGGAGACAAGGGGGTATTTGGAAGGGGTTAGTACCTGCACCTATTCTCTGAGAAAAAAAGCCATATATATAATAAGGAACACATACACATGTAAAAAGAGAACATACATTTGATTCCAAGTTGTATTTCTCTCTTCAGAGATAATATAATAATAATAATAATAATAATAATATATAATATTATATATAATATATATATAATAATAACCTAATGTTAATCTTAGAGAACACCTCTGATCTTACAAATATTCATAATAGGTTTCTTTTTTTGTAACAGAATAATATCTTTGTTATTGTAGATCAGCAATGCGCGATACTTGGTATCCTATGGTTTGGATGTGCGTTCTGTTGCTCTGGGGTGAGTTATATTGCAGAATTATTTATCTTATATCTTATCTTAATATATTATCTTTTATATTTATTGCTTAACTATTTTTTTTTTTTTAAACACTCCTTTATATAATTCCAACATTTTCTGCTGGCTGTGTATATAACAGTCTTCCCTAACAGAGTAGTCATACTCTAGGAAATAGCAGGTTGGGAAAGGTAAGTATACCAGGACAAAACTGTTTGTATTACCAAAGTGCCAATTATGATCAAGTGATACTTTTTGCAAATGCCGGTGTTCTATCGAGAAATGCCTCCCATCGAAAAATGTCTCAGATGGGTCTGTGCATGCGTAGTACCAAACATCACTTCAGCTGATATGTTGATCAGCTGGCGTGATGCCAACACAGCGCATGTGCAGATCATTTGAGGCATTACCCAACGCTATGCAAACAGCGGAGGGAGAACGTACTTGTCAGATTGAGCCTTGCGGGGCGGGTTCTGGGTGTGTTGAAGTGCGGGTTTTGTGTGAGTTGCAACCCACCCCTACACACAAGCAAAGCCCGCCGTTCAACACATTAAAAATTCCCTGCAACACACACAAAACCTTCAGCACATGGAAAACCCGCCCGACAACAGCAAGGTAGCATCCGACAAGTACGTTCTCCCTCCGCTGTTTGCATATAGTCAGTTAATGCCCTCGACGATCTGCGCATGCGCAGTGTTGACGTCACGCCACCATCAACATAACAGCTGGAGTGACGTTTGGTACTGCGCATGCGCAGACCCATTGGAGACCTTGGTGCTGAAAAATTGTCTAAAGGCATCGGTCAGCCGGCCACCTTCTCCACCGCTATTCCTCTGACTGAACAAAGCCTCAGTAACAGGAAATTGTAACCTCCCGGGGTCTGGAAATGCATTGCACAAACCTTTCTTCAAGGCCTCCTGAAGATGTTTCATCCTCTGCTTCATCCTCTGCTCCCTCTGTGAAGGCAGGGCGAGTTCCGCAACCTTACCCTTGTAACGTCAATCAAGAAGGATTGCCAAACAGTGCTTAATCATAGCTATGATTAAGCACTGTTTGATAGTGTGAAACGGGTCAGCTCTTCTGTCCGTTCTGCTGTGAAATGTATTTTTGATTTTTCTTAAAGAATAAAGGCTATTTTTTGGAGTGCGGCTGTCCAGAATTTTTCTCAATTCCATTGCTATTCCATTGCTATATGCATTGCCATTCAAATTAGATCCACCTGGAGCGGTGATATCCCTTTCTCTGATCGGTTCAAGCAACCATCGTCTGCATTACATGATGCAGGAATATCTAGGGGCAAAAGCAAACTTGGAGACCTTTCCAACAGAGCATCCACTGGGTTACTGGGTCTTGAGGGTGGACCACTGGCCAGAACATGCTCAATATGCAATTGAGCTACTGGCCTGTCCTGCATCCAGCGTTCTTTTCTTTTTCTTTTGAATTGTCACATTCAGTGCTGCTGGAGGGTTTGTAGCGGGTCATAGAGAGTGCCTGTCCACAGAATCCATTGATAGGCTCACATTCATAAAAATAAATCAGTCTTGGGTCAACAGCTGTCAAGATGGATGTGGGATCCCTTGCAGACTGCCTATGCTGAGTGACTATCCTATTCCTCCTCAATCTTGATGATACTAGCTTCCAACAATATTTTTGGTTTAGGGCACCACCACCACTGCCTAAGGCCCAATTTTTCTGTCCCTGTTTAACAGGGGCATGTAATTACAATTTTTTCTCTAATATTTCACAGCAGGGCCCATTCCTGCGCCCACCAAAAGTAACTGTGAGGGCTTACATTGTTGTGGCACCACCACCACCAAAGGCCCAATTTTTCTGCTCCTGTTTAACAGGGGCATGTAATTACAATTTTTGATATAGTATTTCATACCCGGGCCTATTCCTGTGCTCACCAAGAGTAAATGTGAGGGCTTACAGTGTTCTGGTACCACCAACACCTAAGGCCCAATTTTTCTGCTCCTGTTTAACAGGGGCATGTAATTACAATTCTTGATCTAATATTTCACAGCAGGGCCCGTTTCTGCACCCACCAAGAGTAACTGTGAGGGCTTACAGTGTTGTGGCACCACCACCAACACCTAAGGCCCAATTTTCTGCAGAGTATATAATGCAAGCCGTATAGTATATATACTTCTGTTCAGAGAATATAGTGCCTGGGGGCCCATGCCATTTTTTTTTAAATTTGGGTGCGAGGTTCCCCTTAATATCCATACCAGACCCAAAGGGCCTGGTAATGGACAGGGGGGGAACCCATGCCATTTTTCCTCAATGATTTTCATCTATATTGCCGGTACCCGACAATACATTTCAGCCGCAGTTTTAAATTACTTTTTTTCCTTTAGAAATGTCATTTTGCTGTGGTATTGTTCTAAACATGGGAAAACTGTGCCACTTTACAGGAATACTATGGACACCCCCCAGGTACAATATTTAAAGAAATATTTCATTTTTATTGTTTCACTTTAACCACTTCCCACCCGGTCAATAGCAGATTGACGTCCGGGAAGTGGTTCTGTTATCCTGACTTGGCGTCATATGACAGAAGCTCTTTACCTAGATCGGAGTTGCGCTGTGCCAGCCTGACACACCACACCACCGATCGGCGCACTGCACTGGCTTGTTATCCTGCTGGATGTCATATGACGCCCAGTCAGGATAACTGAACCACTTTCCGGCTGTCATTCTGCTATAGGCTGGGCGGGAAGTGGTTAAATAAAATGCTTGTGGATTCTTTTAACCTGCCAGAGAAGTGGCGTGAATTTACAGTATACAATGTACTGCAGCAATTACAAAGAAAGCAAACATTTCCCCGCCAACTTTCTTTAATGGCATGGAGACCTACTCAAAATCAAACAAAGGGCATGGAGAGCTGGGTACTGCCCTGAGGGATATGTACCAATGCAAAAAAATAAAATAATATCATTCAGTGATGAGCAGCTCTTAATGATGATTTAAGGACACCAATAAAAATAGACAATTTCTATAAATTACATGCTTAGTGTATGCACTAAACCTGCCTGTAAAGTGGCGCACATGTTCAATGTACACTAACAAAAGTGATTTTTACAAAGGAAAAAATACGATTGAAACTGCTGGCTCCTAAATGACTTTTCATGTCCTGTTTGCATTCAAACTAATCATGGATTACTTTTATCTATACAAGATTATCTAAAGTGAAGGTCTGGTATGGGGCCAAGCCCGACCCCTGAAAAAGAACCCCACACCATAACCCCCCTCCACCAAATGATTTGGACCAGTGCTCAAAGCAAGGTCCATAAAGACATGGATGAACGAGTTTGGGGTGGAGGAACTTGACTGGCCTGCACAGAGTCCTGACCTCAACCCGATAGAACACCTTTGGGATAAATTAGAGTGGAGACAGTAAGCCAGGCCTTCTCGTCCAACATCAATGCCTGTCCTCACAAATGCACTTCTGGAAAAATGGTCAAACATTCCCATAGACACACTCCTAAACCTTGTGGACGGCCTTCCCAGAAGAGTTGTTTCTGTTATAGCTGCAAAGGGTGGGCCAACTCAATATTGAACCCTACGGACTAAGACTGGGATGTCATTAAAGTTCATGTGCTTGTAAAGGCAGGTGGTCCAATACTTTTGGTAATATAGTGTGTAATATATATTAATTTGCTCTTTTTTATTTTTTCTTAGGTGCAATGGGCTATGCATATGGACACCCAGTAAGAGAAGGCAACGGTGAGTGTGAAAATACAGTATCTCACAAAAGCACTCAACTTCTTTGGTGGACCATGGTGAGGCCTGTTTTGAGTGGAACCTGTCCTGTTAAACCGCTGTATGGTCTTGGCCACCGCGCTGCAGCTCAGTTTCAGGGTCTTGCCAATCTTCTTATAGCCTAGGCCATCTTTATGTAGAGCAACAATTCTTTTTTTCAGATCCTCAGAGAGTTCTTTGCCATGAGGTTCCATGATGAACTTCCAGTGACCAGTATGAGAGAGTGAGAGCGATAACACCAAATTTAACACACCTGCTCCCCATTCACACCTGAGACCTTTTAACACTAACAAGTCACATGACACCGGGGAGGGAAAATGGCTAATTTTGAGGGGACAGCTAATTTACACTGTTATACAAGCTGTACATTCACTACTTTACATTGTAGCAAAGTGTAATTTCTTCAGTGTTGTCACATGAAAAGATGAACATAAAAATATTTACAAAAATGTGAGGGGGTGTACTCACTTTTGTGAGATACTGTGTGTGTGTATATATATATATATATATATATATATATATATATATATATATATATATATATATATATATTACAGGGCACAAAATTTCAAGTCCTGAGCTACTACCTAGGTCTCAAGGGTTACTCGCCACCAGTGCCCCACTCAATCCCGACCCTGCCCCACCCCTAAACATGCCCTCATACAGTAAGTTATCTTATGAAATTACACTTAAATGTTTTATGCAAAAATAGGTTACAAAAATAAATATTAACAACTTTATCAGCCTCACCTGTGCCCCTCAATGCAGCCTCACCTGTGCCCCTCAATGCAGCCTCATCTGTGCCCACCTTTGCAGACACACTGTGCCCACCATTGCAGCCTCACTGGGCCCACATTACAGCCTCACTGTGCCCATTACAGCCTCACTGTGCCCGTTGCAGCCACTAATATTTCACAGCAGGGCATGTTCCTGTGCCCACCAAGAGTAACTGTGAGGGCTTACAGTGTTGTGGCAGCATCACCACCACCACCACCAATTTTTCTTCCCCTGTTTAACAGGGGCATGTAATTACAATTTTTTATATAGTATTTCATACCCGGGCCTATTCCTGCGTTCACCAAGAGTAACTGTGAGGGCTTACAGTGTTCTGGTACCACCAACACCTAAGGCCAATTTTCTGCAGAGTATACAGCCACACTGTGCCCGGTGCCAATATCAGCCTTACTGTGCCCATTGCATTCTCACTGTGCCCATTGCATTCTCACTGTGCCCATTGCATTCTCACTGTGCCCATTGCATTCTCACTGTGCCCATTGCAGCCACACTGTGCCCATTACAGCCACACTGTGCCCATTACAACCAAACTGTACAAATTGCAACCACACTGTGCCCATTGCAACCACACTGTGCCCATATCAGCCTCACTGTGCCCATTGTAACCTCACTGTGCCCATATCAGCCTCACTGTGCCCAATGCAGTCTCACTGTGCCCATTGCAGCCTCGCCTGGGCAGAGGAATGCATGGCTGAAGGAAGAGAATAGCACGCTGTTACCGGCACTTACATTATAATTGTCTCCGTGCCTGTGATAGATAGAACACATCCCAGCATTGGACCGGCGTTCTGCCTATCATAGGCAAGGGTCAGGAGGAGGCGGGGCTGTGTTGAGCAGAGCGGAAACAATTATAATGTAAGCGCCGGTAACAGCGTGCTATCCCTCGGCTCTCCTCTTCCTCCCCGGGGCAATCGCTGGGAGAACGGCTCCCAATCAACCCCGCCTCTCCCAGGCAGGCAGCTCGCAAGCCCTCATTTTCCACTCGCAAAATGCGAGTAGGCGAGTGGAAAATTTGAGGGCTATATATATATTTATATATTAGGGCTTTTACTGATTAAAATTTTCGTGTTCGATTAATCGTTTTTTTTTTTTTTTTTTTAAATCAATTAATCGACTAATTTCGATTAATTATAGCGCACATACAGATCCACCTACTTGTAGCTGATCTCCTTGCATTGCAGCTCTGCATTAGTCAGTGGTAAATGTGATATACACTATATACAATCACCCGACACTAGTTAGTTTCCACAATCCATGACTTAACTTCACAGTTCACACAAATACGTTTTAAATTCAAACTGTAGCACTGTTTTTTTAAGTCATTTTTTTTTCCACAGTAGCGTGACAATCCCTCCACCTCCGGTCTAACTAATCACTCTCACCTTATGGCATGGACCCCTGTGCAAACAGGTGGTCATGCAAGTGGGTTTTAAAAGGGTTAACACGGACCATAAACTTCTCTCATGTCTCCTTAGATCTCAGCAAGGACGCAGGTCATGGGTAGAAAGAAAAGATCTAAGTGCTCACCGCTTAAGTATAAGATTCAATTTTTGTGTTCAAACACAAACTACTCACATAAAGATTATAAAGACACAGCATGTAAAGCCGACAATCGTGTTAGTTCCGTAGGGCAGCAGCGGGTGACGTCATGCGTAGCTCCTCCCCCGTACGCGTTACATTCAATCAGAACTTCGACGTCACCGGACTCCTCCCCCCTTCCCTTCGTTAGCAGACGGAGGCACTTGGGGAAGGGGGAGGAGTCCGGTGACGTCGATGTCCGTGACGTCACCGGATCTCTGACGGAACTCCCTGAAGACCCAGAAGAGGTGAGTACCGATCAAAAGAATTTTGATCGATCAAAAAAATGAATCGATTAATCAAGGAATTAATCTTTAATTTCCACAGCCCTATATATATATATATATATATATATATATACACACACAATATATTTTTATTTGCTCATTGTTTTTGTTTTGTTTTTTCTTAGGTGTAGTAGGCCATGCCAATGGGCGCCCAGTAACAGAAGTCAGAGGTGAGTGTGAAAATATAAGAAATGAAGCACAATCACTGTGATGAATTGCTAAGATAGGCAAGAAATATGGTGAGAGTCTCTGATCTGTCTGTTGAATGAATCCCGTCAATATTACACCTATACCCGCCTAGGTGAACATACACTTTGTGGGTTAATCTTTATTGTTCTCCCCCAAGATAAGCAGAGCTGATTTTTTTTTCATTATTTAATATAGAAGCAAATATTTTTAAAGTGCTCATACTGTATATGTGATTCTAATAGCCCTAGGGTCATGTGACCTCTTTACTGTAATACAGCTCCCAGACATATTTGTCCTCAGAATAAGACCATCACTTGTTGAATACATTTGCTTTGGTTTTATTTATGATCATTTGAGGGAGAGAGGGTTAGGGATACCCAAAAAGCCATTTCCTATTATCAGTAGCTATAAAGTGGTTCACTACAAGGATTAGACCAAAATAATGAGGCTCCAGGTGAGTGACCCGAACCCAGGGGGCTGCACAGCTTATCTGTGAGATTCGGTAACATTCACAAATCCGGAATATTTCTGCACTCCTTGGTATCTTTATTGACACATTAAACTGTCAGGAACATTAAAAGGTGACGCGTTTCGTTCTAAATTCCCGGCCGGCTCAAACCTCCCAGGTTTTTGAATGACGTCAGCTGAATACCAGTCACAGAAGTGCAGAACGAAGTGCTCTCCTGTGATCCATAGGAGAAGTACAGCCAGACGAGCTTTCCCCGTACTTCTCCTTTATTCACCCGACATCACAAGTGGTGATCAGATGTGGGCAAGAGACGGTGGAAATATCCAGGTCTTCACTCCCATGGGGTGTTCATGCCAGGAACTGTTGTTAACACTTTGGAAGAGCGACCAGGCAAAAAGCATTGCATGTTACAGGCAAAATAGAGAAAAGCTCAGGGGGTGGAACTGAGACAATGAGGGTTATTTACTAAAGGAAAATACACTTTGAGATACAAGTGAACTTGGAAGTGCAGTCGCTGTAGATCTGAGGGGGACATGAAAAAAATTAAAAAATACATTTAGGCTTGCACATGATTGGATGTTAAAATCAGCAGAGCTTCCCCTCATGTCAGATCTACCCTTCAGATTTACAGTGACTGCACTTCCAAGTGCACTTGTAATGCAAAGTGGATTTGTATATAACCTCCAATGTCTCCGCCAGTGTTGGAGATGGTGGGAGAACGGTGGAAATGGCTTAAAACGATGGAAAATCATTATTGTAAAATCTTAACAAACTGAAACAATTCTGCCACCAATGATGTAATATTCTACTAAATAATCAATGGAGAATGATATCAAGAAAAGGTCACTCATAGCTGCAACTAGTTTTGTTGTTTATGTGTTCCTGGTCCTAAAAAAAATTATACATATTCCTATTTCTTTCATTTAGAATCATTCTTTGACTCTGCTGCGGATATTGCAGGTAAGTAATGAAAGTGAAGCTCTAGTTTATATCCTGTATAAGTATATTATGTACTGAATACAGGTTATGGATCTATGACATCTGGTATTATCCGCCTCTGAACGGTTTTATCCCCTCCATCACCAGGCCATTGTTTGCTATTCAGCACTGGACTACTTTAACTGGTAATTGCATGCAACACTATAACCAAATTACATTTATAAAAAAAAAATCACACACATTAAGCTTTTTTTTGGTGGTATTTGATCACCACTGGGATTTATATATATATATATATATATATATATATATATATATATATATATATATATATATATATATATATATATATATATATATATATATATATATATATATATATATATATATATATATATATATATATATATATATATATATATATATATATATATATATATATATATATATAATATATATATATATATATATATATATATATATATATATATATATATATTATTATATATACAAAAAAAGATTGAAGATTTTGAAAAAAAATTATATTATCTACTTTCTATTATAAAAACATATCCAATAAAATCAAAGTTTTTTTTTTTTTTTTTTTATAAATGTAGGCCAAAAAGTATTCTGCTACATATCTTTGGTAAAAAAAAAATCCCATTAAGTGTATATTAATTGGTTTGTGTGAAAGTTATAGCGTCTACAAACTATGTGCTATATATTTGAGAATTGATCAGTACTGACGGCCTATCGCAAAACCCCAAATTCATTATCTCAGAAAATTTGAATATTACATAAGACCAATAAAAAAAATCTTTAATACAGAAATGTTGGCTTAGTGAGAAGTCTGTCCATGTACAGTATAGGATGCACTCAATACTTGGTCGGGGCTCCTTTTGCATGAACTGCGGCATCAATATAACATGGCATGGAGGTGATCAGCCTGTGGCACCGATGAGTAGGGATGAGCCGAACACCCCCCGTTCGTTTCGCACTAGAACATGCAAACAGGCCAAAAATTCGTTCGAACACACGAACACCATTAAAGTCTATGGGACACGAACATGAATAATCAAAAGTGCTAATTTTAAAGGCTTATATGCAAGTTATTGTCATAAAAAGGGTTTGGGGACCTGGGTCCTGCCCCAGGGGACATGTATCAATGCAAAAAAAAAAAGTTTTAAAAACTGCATTTTTTTCGGGAGCAGTGATTTTAATAATGCTTAAAGTGAAACAATAAAAGTGTAATATTCCTTTAAATTTCATACCTGGGGGTGTCTATAGTTTGCCTGTAAAGGGGTGCATGTTTCCCATGTTTAAAACAGTCTGACAGCAAAATGACACTTCTAACGGTAAAAAAAGTAATTTAAAACTACTCATAGCTACAATGAATTGTCGGTCCGCAATACACATAAAAGTTCATTAATAAAAATGGCATGGGGATTTCCCCACTGGGGAACCCCGAACCCAAATTTTTAGAAAAATGCGTGGGGGTCCCCCTAAATTCCATACCAGGCCCTTCAGGTCTGGTATGGATATTAAGGGGAACCCCATGCCAAAAAAAAAAAAAAATGGTGTGGGGTCCCCCTCAAAATCCATACCAGACCCTTATCCAAGCACGCAACCTGGCAGGTCGCAGGAAAAGAGGGGGGACGAGAGTGCGCCCCCCCTCCTGAACCATACCAGGCCACATGCCCTCAACATTGGGAGGGTGCTTTGAGGTAGCCCCTCAAAGCACCTTGTCCACATGTTGATGGGGAGAAGGGCCTCATCCCCACAACCCTTGCCCGGTGGTTGTGGGGGTCTGCGGGGCGGGGGGCTTAACAAGGGGAGCCCCCAGATCCCGCCCCCCCTGTGTGAATTGGTAATGGGGTACTAATGTACCCCTACTATTTCAAAAAGGTTAAAAAAGACAAAAGACAGTTTTTGACAAGTCCTTTATTAAATTCTTCTTCTTTGCGCTTCTTTTTTCATCTTCTTTTTTCTGGTCTTCCTTCAGTGTTGTTCTTCTTCTCCATCTTCTTCTTCCTCTGCTCCTCTCCTCTGATGCACGGGGACTTCCCTATGGCTTTCCCCGTGTTGTCAGAGGGAGACGGGGTCACCTGTTTATGGGTGACTCTGCCCCCTCTGACATCACAGGGAAAGCCATAGGGAAGTCCCTGTGTGTCAGAGGAGGGGAGGGTCACCGGATGGCCACACCCTTCGTTATTTAATAAGTGTCAGAAGAAGCGAAGCGTCACACTGCTGAAGACTCCCACAGAGGCGGTTCGTGCTGACGGCGCCGAGAAGAAGCCGGAGCAAGATGCGGGACGAGAAGAGCGGAGGAAGAAGAAGATGAAGAAGATGAAGAAGAAGATGAAGAAGATGCAGATGAAGAAGAAGATGGAGAAGAAGATGGAGAAGAAGATGGAGAAGAAGAACAACATCGAAGGAAGACCAGAAGAAAGAAGATGAAAGAAGAAGCACAAAGAAGAAGAATTTAATAAAGGACTTGTCAAAAACTGTCTCTTGTGTTTTTTAACCTTTTTGTCACTTTTTTTGTGAAATGGTAAGGGTACATTCGTACCCCACTACCAATTCACACAGGAGGGGTGGGATCTGGGGGTCCCCTTGTTAAAGGGGGCTTCCAGCGTCCGATAAGTCCCCCCGCCCAGCAGACCCCTACAACCACCGGGCAAGGGTTGTGGGGATGAGGCCCTTCTCCCCATCAACATGGGGACAAGGTGCTTTGAGGGGCTACCTCAAAGCACCCTCCCAATGTTGAGGGCATGTGGCCTGATCTGGTTCAGGAAGGGGAGCGCTCTCTCGTCCCCTCCTCTATTCCTGCGGCCTGCCAGGTTGCGTGCTCGGATAAGGATCTGGTATGGATTTTTGGGGGGATCCCACACCATTTTTTTTTTTTTTTTGGTGCGGGGTTCCCCTTAATATCCATACCAGACCTGAAGGGCCTGGTATGGAATTTATGGGGATCCCCACGCATTTTTTTTTTTAATCTTGGTTCGGGGGTCCTCTGTGGGGAAATTCCATGCTGTTTTTATCAATGAACTTTTATGTGTATTGCGGACCGACAATGCATTGTAGCCGCGAGTAGTTTTAAATTACTTTTTTTTTCCTTTAGAAATGTCATTTTGCTGTCAGACTGTTCTAAACACGGGAAACATGCGCCCCTTTACAGGCATACTATAGACACCCCCAGGTACAAAATTTAAAGGAATATTACACTTTTATTGTTTCACTTTAAGCATTATTAAAATCACTGCTCCCGAAAAAAACAGGCCTTTTTAAAACTTTTTTTTGCATTGATACATGTCCCCTGGGGCAGGACCCAGGTCCCAAAACACTTTTTATGACAATACCATGCATATAAGCCTTTAAAATTAGCACTTTTGATTTCTCCCATAGACTTTTAAAGGGTGTTCCGTGGATTTCGAATTTGCTGCAAATTTGTTCGCAAAATTGTTCGCTGTTCGGCAAACTGGCAAACAGCCAATGTTCGAGTCGAACATGAGCTTGACTGGAACATAAAGCTCATCCCTGCTGCTGAGGTGTTATGGAAACCCAGGTTGCTTTGATAGCGGCCTTCAGCTCGTCTGCATTGTTGGGTCTGGTGTCTCTCATCTTCCCCTTACAATACCCCACAGATTCTCTATGGGATTTAGGTCAGGCGGGTTTGCTGGCTAATCGAGCACAGTGATCCTATGATCATGTGACCAGGTATTGGTATTTGGCAGTGCCAAGTCCTGCTGGAACATGAAATCAGCATCTCCATAAAGCTGGTCAGCAGAGGGAAGCATGAAGTGCTCTAGAATTTCCTGACTTTGGACTTGATATAACACAGAGGACCAACACCAGCAGAGGACATGGCTCCCCAAATCATCACTAACTGTGGAAACTTCACACTGGATGTCATGCAACTTGGATTCTGTGCTTCTCCGCTCTTCCTCCAGACTCTGGGAACTTGATTTCCAAATAAAATGCAAAATATTCCAGTCAGTGATGATTTGGGGAGTCGTGTCATCTGCTGGTGTTGGTCCTCTGTGTTTTATCAAGTCCAAAGTCAGTGCAGCCCTTTACCAGGAAATTCCAGAGCGCTTCATGCTTCCCTCTGCTGACCAGCTTCATGGAGATTCTGATTTCATTTTCCAGCCAGACTTGGCACCTCCCACACTGCCAAAACTACCAATACCTGGTCACATGATCATGGTATCACTGTGCTTGATTGGTCAGAAAACTCGCCTGACCTAAACCCCATAGAGAATCTGTGGGGTATTGCCAAGAAGAAGGTGAGAGACACCAGAAAACAGGTCACAGGAGTGCAGAACAAAGTGCAGTCCAATGATCCATAGAAGTATAGATAAAATAGCTTTGGCCGTACTTCTCCTGTAATCACTTAATATCACAAGTGGTGATCAGATGTGGGCAACAGATGGTGGAAATATCCAGAGCTTCACTCCTACGGGGCGTTCATGCCAGGAATGGATGTTGGCACTTTGTGTGGAAGAGCAGCCAGGAAAAATGCATTGCATGTACCTGCGGGAAAAAGAGAGAAAATCTCAGAGGGTGGAACTGAGACAATGTCTCCGCCAGTGATGGAGATGGTGGGAGAACGGTGGAAATGGTTGAAAATTATGGCAAATCATTATTACAAAATCTTAGCAAACTGAGACAATTCTGCCACCAATGATGTAATATTCTACAGAATAATCAATGAAGAATGATACCAAGAAAAGGTCACTTATAGCTGCAACTAGTTTTGTTTTCTATGTGTTCCTGGCCTTTAAATTTTTTTATTTTTCACGATTTTTTAAGTTATACATATTGTTATTTCTTTCATTTAGAGGGAATCGTTCCCTATTCTGGCGAGCTTTCAGGTAAGTGATGAAAAGGAAGCTCTAGTTTATATCCTGTATGAGTATATATTATACAGCTTATGGGTCTTGAATCGTTTGAGCTCCAGGAGCTTTTACCCCCTTTATGACCAGGCCATTTATTTCTATTAAGCACTGCGCTACTTTAACTGCCAAGTGCTCAGTCATTGAACACTGTACCCAAATTACATTTATATTATTATTTTTTCACACAAATAGAGCTTTCTTCTGGTGGTATTTGATCACCCCTGGGTTTTTTATTTTTTATAATTCTGAAAAAAATCTAATATTTTCTACTTTCTGTTATAAAACATATCCAATAAAATCAAAGTTCTTCATAAATTTAGGCCACAATGTATTCTACTACACATCTTTTTAAAAAAAAATCCCAATAAGTGTATAATAATTGGTTTGTGTGAATGTGATAGCGTCTATAAAACTATGGTGTATATATATATATATAAAATTGATCAGTCCTGATGTATTAATCGCTGATCTTATTTTTTGAAGGCCTTAAAATGCCAGGAAAGTACAAATACCCCCCAAATGAACCCTTTTTGTCAAGTAGACCGTCTGAGGTATTTATTTGCCGCCACACACGCTTGACACCATCTGAACCAAATAAGTTTCTCTTGGTCTCATCAGACCACAGGACATGGTACCAGTAGTCCATGTCCTTAGTCTGCTTTTCTTCAGCAAACTATTTGCGGGCTTTCCGGTGCATCATCTTTAGAAGAGGCTTCCTTCTGGGACGACAGCCATGTAGACCAATTTGATGCAGTGTGCGGCGTATGGTCATATGTCTATTTCCCAAAAGACAACCTCTGGATATGACGCTGAGCACATGCACTCAACTTCTTTGGTCAACCATGGCGAGGCCTGTTCTGAGTGGAACCTGTCCTGTTAAACCGCTGTATGGTCTTGACCACCGTGCTGCAGCTCAGTTTCAGGGTCTTGGCAATCTTCTTATAGCCTAGGCCATCTTTATGTAGAGTAAAAATTGTTTTTTTCAGATCCTCAGATAGTTCTTGAGGTGCCATTTTGAACTTCCAGTGACCAGTATGAGAGCGTGAGAGTGATAACACCTAAGTTAACACACCTTCTTCCCATTCACACCTGAGACCTTGTTACACTAAAAATTCACATGACACCGGGGAGGGAAAAAGGCTAATTGGGCCCAATTTGGACATTTTCACTTTTCAGCATGAGCCCCTCCCTTCGTAAGACTGGGCCGCAGGGCAGTAGTCCAACATGATAACGACCCCAAACACACCTCAAAGAGGACCACTCCCTTGCTAAAGAAGCTGAGGGTAAAGGTTATGGACTGGCCAAGCATGTCTCCAGACCTAAATCCTATTGATCATCTCTGGGGCATCCTCAAACGGAAGATGGAGAAGCGCAAGGTCTCTAACATCCACCAGCTCCGTGATGTCATCATGGAGGAGTGGAAGAGGACTCCAGTGACAACCTGTGAAGCTCTGGTGACCTCCATGCCCAAGAGGGTTAAGGCATTGCTGGAAAATAATGGTGGCCACACAAAATATTGACACTTTGGGCACAATTTGGACATTTTCACTTAGGGGTGTACTCACTTTTGTTGCCAGCGGTTTAGACATTAATGGCTGTGTGTTGAGTTATTTTGAGGGGACAGCAAATTTACACTGTTATACAAGCTGTACACTCACTACTTTACATTGTAGACAAGTGTCATTTCTTCAGTGTTGTCACATGAAAAGATAGAAGAAAATATTTACAAAAATGTGACGGGTGTATATATATATATATATATATATATATATATATATATATATATATATATATGTGTGTATATATCTATATCTACATCTAAATATCTATCTATCTATCTATCTATCTATCTATCTATCTATCTATATATCTGTAGCGGTACCCCCATTGGGGCTGCTCATTTGTTCGATTTCCCTCTGGCTATCCCGGCTACTCAGGGCTACCCTTACCTCTGACACCTCAGGTTCCATGTTTTCAGTAAAAGGTTACACACACAGTTGTGATTGAATAATGTAATTAGTTTACTGAAAATAGATTTAGTTAAAAGAAAAAAACTTCTCTCAAATTCTCTTATACAAACAGTGGCAATAAAGATATTATCAAATGTTCACTCTAACACACACTGAATAAACAGTGCGCGCAGACGCGTCTCCAAGTGGGACTGATGCTTAGGGTGATAACACCTTAACACTGGGCACCTTCCCACTTCCAGTACAGCTGCACAAACACCCACCGAAACTGCAGTACACTAGCAAGCACTACCAAGAAACAATACAATACAGTATGTATGCTCAAGAGCTCCCCTTGCGGTGTAATGCAGATCTTAGAGTCACAGAATCAGTAGGCCTTATAATGAATGGTATAGTCTCGTGTCTTCTTTCTTCAGCTAGCCATACAGTATTATACTGCAGTATTTGTATTTGCCAATTTGTGAAAAATTGGTGAGAACTCTTTAAATGGAGGGTTACATAGGTAGCTGTGGATGGACATGGGGGGGTGGGGGATACAGAGGTGGTTGTGGACAGGGGGGGCAGAGGTGGCTGTGGACAGAGGGGTTACAGAAGTGGCGGGGGGTTACAGAAGTGGCTTTGGATGGTGGGCACAGAAGTGGCTGTGGACGGGTGTACAGAAGTGGCTGTGGACGGGGGGGTTACAGTAGTGGCTGTGGATGGACATGGGGGTGGGGGATACAGAGGTGGTTGTGGACAGGGGGCAGAGGTGGCTGTGGACAGAGGGCTTACAGAAGTGGCTGTGGACAGGGGGTACAGAAGTGGCTGTGAACGAGGGGTGCAGAAGTGGCTGTGGACGGGGGGGTACAGAAGTGGCTGTGGACGGGTGTACAGAAGTGGCTATGGACGGGGGGATTACAGTAGTGGCTGTGGATGGACATGGGGAGGGGGATACAGAGGTGGTTGTGGACAGGGGGCAGAGGTGGCTGCGGACAGAGGGGTTACAGAAGTGGCGGGGGGTTACAGAAGTGGCTTTGGATGGGGGGTACAGAAGTGGCTGTGGACAGGGGGGTACAGAAGTGACTGTGGACCGGGGTTACAGAAGTGGCTGTGGACGGGGGGGGGTTACAGTAGTGGCTGTGGATGGACATGGGGGGTGGGGGATACAGAGGTGGTTGTGGACAGGGGGGCAGAGGTGGCTGTGGACAGAGGGCTTACAGAAGTGGCTGTGGACAGGTGGTACAGAAGTGGCTGTGAACGAGGGGTGCAGAAGTGGCTGTGGACGGGGGGGTACAGAAGTGGCTGTGGACGGGGGTCCAAACAATATTAAAGACGGCCCTGCAGGAACGGTTGATGACACTTTTTGTGGAAGAGCAGCCAGGCAAAAAACATTGCATGTTGCAGGCGATGTATCTGCGGGAAAAGAGTAAAAAAACTCAGAAGGTGTAACTGAGACAATGGGGTTGATTTACTAAAGGAAAATAGACTGTGCACTTTGCAAAGTGCAGTTGCACTCTGCGAGAGAAGTTGCTTCAGAGCTTAGTAAATGAGGAAAAGCTCTGCTGAATTCCATCATCCAATCATATGCAAGCAAAAAGGCTGTTTTTTTGTTTTTTTTTCCTTGCATGTGATTGGTTATTCTTTGCAAAGTGAAGCTTTACCTCATTTACTAAGCTCTAGAGCAACTGCACTTGCAGAGGGCAATTGCACTTTGCAAAGTGCACAGTCTATTTGCCTTTAGTAAATTAACCCCAATGTCTCCGCCAGTGTTGGAGATGGTGGGAGAACGGTGGAAATGGCTGAAAATTATGGCAAATTATTATTACAAAATCTTAGAAAATTGGGACAATTCTGCCACCAATGATGTAATATTCTACTGAATAATCAATGGAGAATGATACCAAGAAAAGGTCACTTATAGCTGCAACTAGTTTTGTTTTTTTATGTTTCTGTCCCTTAATAATGATTTTTTTATGAAATTAATCATATTCTTATTTTTTTTAGTTTACTATCAGTCTTTGAGAAAGCTGAGGATCATTTAGGTAAGTAACGAAAAGGAAGCTTTAGCTTATATCATGTATAGAATACAGCTTATGGCTCTATGGAACTCTGTATTATCTACTTGACCCCCGGAAAGCTTCCCCCGATCATGACCACGACATTTTACGCTACTCAGCACTGCGCTACTTTAACTGGCAATTGCCCGGTCATACAACGCTCTACCCAAATGAAATGTATAGCTTTTTTTTTGCACAAATAGAGCCTTCTTTTGGTGGTATTTAATCACCTCTGGAGTTTTTAATTTTTTACTATATAAACAAAAAAAAAGACAGAAAAGTTAGAAAAAACAAACAAACAATATTTTCTACTTTCTGTGTTAAGCAAATCCAATAAAATCAAAATTCTTCATAAATTTAGACTAAAATGTATTATTGAGGCTCCATGTAAGTGATGAAAGGGAAGATCTAGTTTATAGCATGTATAAATGTATAAATTTTTTTAAAAACTGACGTTTTTTCAGGAGCAGTGATTTTAATAATGCTTAAAGTGAAACAATAAAAGTGTAATATTCCTTTAAATTTCGCACCTGGGGGTGTCTATAGTATGCCTGTAAAGGGGCGCATGTTTCCTGTGCTTAGAACTGTCCCTGCAGAAAGTGTCATTTTTGCAGGAAAAAAATCTATTTAAAATCACTCGCGGCTAATGAATTGACGGCTCCTGTAACACAGAGAACAGTCATTCATTGAAAGTCATTGATAAAAAAAAAGTCATTGATAAAAAAAATTTAAAAATGTAAAAGAAAAAGCGTGGGGGTCCCCCCAAATTCAAAAACTAGGCCCTCCAGGTCTGCTATGGATATTAAGGGGAACCCCAGCCAAAAAAAAAATGGCGTGGGGTCCCCCTCAAAATCCATACCAGACCCTTGAGGTCTGGAATAGATTTTAAGGGGAACCCCGGCCAAAAAAAAAATGGCGTGGGGTCCCCCTCAAAATCCATACCAGACCCTTATCCGAGCACGCAACCTGGCAGGCCGCAGGAAAAGAGGGGGGGGGGGACGAGAGTGGCCCACCTCCCTCCTGAACCGTACCAGGCCACATGCCCTCAACATTGGGAGGGTGCTTTGGGGTCCCCCCCAAAGCACCTTGTCCCCATGTTGATGAGGACAAGGGCCTCTTCCCCACAACCCTGGCCATTGGTTGTGGGGTCTGCGGGCAGGGGGCTTATCGGAATCTGGAAGCCCCCTATAACAAGGGGACCCCCAGATACCGCCCCCCCCCTGTGTGAAATGGTAAGGGGGTACAAAAAACCCCTACCATTTCACCAAAAAAGTGTCAAAAATTGTAAAAATGACAGGAGACGGTCTTTGAAATTCCTTTATTAAAATCTTCTTTCTTCTGGCCCAAATAGTTCTGGGCTCGCCGAACGGGCAAACGCCCGATGTTCTATTCGAACATGGGTTTGAATCGAACACCGGGCCCATCCCTAGTGAGCAGTAAATGGAACATGGATCATGGATCAACGTGTTTCGCCCACAATAGAAGAGAGGGCTTCTTCAGGATCCAGTTGGCAGTTTTGGCTAAAATCTGATATCTTTTACGGTGATCAAAAAGGCCACATCAGCAATTCACTATGCCTGACATGGGGAAATCCAATCAAAGGTGTGTGCCCAGAATTATATTCAAGAATGTGGAAGACGAAAAACAATAAAGATTCTCTTGCATATATATGATTGTATGATTATATAAATGTATGATTTATTCTGCATTTTATGTAATAACCTCTCTTTTTGTATGTCATGAAGGAAACCGGAGCTAGGATTCAGTTGTAGTGCTGAAACCCATCAATGGTCTATGGAGGAAATGTATATGTGATTGCAAATATGACCTTACTGTGGAGGCAAAAGTTATCTGTCAGGGAAGTAGAAGCTGATGACTCAGAAACACTCCAAACAGCGAATCATCTACAGGGATGTTTTTTTAACACAGAGGACATGTTTTGCACATGATTGGATGCTTAAAAAAATAAATAAAGAATATGTCAACCCAACATTTCATGTTTCTGATGTGTGGCTTCTGTACCATGGACTTGTATGAAAAAGTATCCTGTTCTCTTTATATTGCTTCCGTTCCTTTCCTTATTACTTCCTTTCCCCTTCTCATAAACTGACCACACTAGGCATGAGAGTACAGCATGGTCAATTCTCTAGCTGAGCTGGAAACAGCCTGGTCTCCTACAATGATCAGACTTGTCCTGACATGCCCCCCCCCCCTGCACAGCCATTCACTGGAAAGATCAAGGTGCTGCTCTTTCTCCTCCCCCTTCTCTCTCAGCTCCTTATGAGAACAAAGGGGGGAAGGGAAAATGTGTTTATGTCTTTGCCTCTCATTTCTATTTTAACCACTTAAGGACCGGAAGATTTGCCCCTTAATGACCAGTCCATTTTTTGCAATACGGCACTGCGTCGCTTTAACTGACAATTGTGCGGTCGTGTGATGTTGTACCCAAACAAAATTTATGTCCTTTTTCCCCACAAATAGAGCTTTCTTTTTTCGTGGGATTTAATCACCTCTGCAGTTTTTATTTTTTGCACTATAAACAAAAAGAGTGACAATTTAAAAAAAAAAAAAAATAATATTTTTTACTTTTTTTGCTATATAAAATATTCCCCCAATTTTGTTTTTTAAACGAATTTCTTCCTCAGTTTAGGCCGATATGTATTCTTCTACATATTTTTGGTAAAAAAATAAATCGCAATAAGCGTATATTGATTTGTTTGCACAAAAGTTATAGCATCTACAAACTAGGGAATAGATTTAGGGCATTTTTCTTATGATTTTTTTTTTTACTAGTAATGGCGGTGATCTGCAATTTTTAATGGCACTGCGACATTGCGGCGGAAACATCGGACACTTTTGACACTATTTTGGGACCATTGACACATATACAGTGATCAGAGCTAAAAAATAGCCACTGATTACTGTATACATGTCACTGGCAGGGAAAGGGCTAACACTAGGGGGCGATCAAGGGGTTAAGTGTGTGTCCTAGGGAGTGATTCTAACTGTGGGGGGGATGGGACCGACTGGGGGAGGAGACCGATCATTGTTTCTAAGCATTAGGGACAACAGATCAGTCTCCTCACCTGACAGAAAGGAGATTTGTCTGTTTACATTGACAGACTTCTGTTCTGTCTGTCAGGAGCGATCGCGGGTGCCCGGCGGACATCGCGGCCAGTGCATCAGCTCTGACGTCGTGCAGCGGGTGCATGTCTCCACTAGTGCTCTTAAAGCGGCCAACGTACAGCTACGGCGGCGCGGCCAGAGAAGCCAACCTGCCGCAGTATAACTTCGGTGGCTGGTCCTCAAGTGGTTAGTTAAACTGAATGGGTTGTTTCACAAGGTGAGGCTTTACAACTTTATCTTCACTGCAAAATAAAAAAAAACTCATCTTCTCTGACTTATCTTTGGCTCACTTATACATCTTAAAATGTGTACTGATCTTTGTCTCACTCCTCCCTCATATATTATATAATTAAAATGAATAAATAATAAATACAGAGCTGCAATAATGTGTATATTTTATATCTTAAAACGTGTAAAAAAAACATGCTATAGAATAATGTAAAGGCCCAGACACACGATCAGACTTTGTACAAACTTTCCTGTGGATTTTTGTACAAAGGGCGTCGGCCGTGAACTTGTATTGCATACACACGGCAAGACTTTTTCAGCCAACTTTCACCAAATCACATGGTTTTCCTGCTCTTTACCGCCACCTTTGGTCAACTTCTGTATTGTTGTCTGATCTTTTGCATTGGTTCTGAGCATGCGTGTTTGTACTTTGTACAAAAGTCCTATGGTTTTCTGTACACGTGATCGGACTTTGCTCCATCGGACTTTTGTTGCTGGAAAGTTTGTCCGTTCGCACAGCCAACAAAAGTCAGATGAAAACTGAAAAAGTTTGTCCGATGGAGCGTACACACGGTCGGATGTTGCCTTAAAACAGCTAATTTGCATGTTTGTTGTCAAAAAATCCAATCGTGTGTATGGGCCTTAACATGAAAAATGTATCAGCAGCAAACCTTCTGGGAGACATATACACAGTGAAAAAACATAAAAAACGTATAGCTTGGGCTAAAAAAAATCATACAGGGGGTCCCGACTTACGAACGCCCGACCTACGAACAACTCCTAATTACAAACCAGGTGCTGCGGGGACCCTCTGCCGTTCTGCAGGGACATGGGGCGTTCTGCGCATGCGCGGCCAGACGGAGCCACGGAAAATGATGGAAATGTCCGCAATTTGCCGTGCATGTGCAGAACGGCATTCGACGGAACACCAGAAATGTCCGTAATTTGTCGCGCGTGCGCAGAACGGCATTTGACGGAACATAGGAAATGTCCGTAATTGACATTCTGCGCATGCGTGGCCGACCTACGAACATTTCCGATTTGCAAACAAGAGGAAAGTCCCTAACGGGTTTGTAACGCAGGACCCCCTGTATTATACTAATAAGAATAATTCAAATATTTGAAAACAGTCCATACGTTTTCTCCCAAAGGATTTCTCCCCAAAAAAATAACAAATGCTCCACATAGTGTAAAATCCTTATAAAGTTAATTTGAATATAAAATAATGCACTTACAGCTGCCGATTATAACATGCGCCTGTGGCACGGACAACGTCATCTTATGACGAAACACGTGCGTAGGGTGGAGAGACGCGCTGACGTCACCAATCCCACACGTGTTCTAGAAGGACGGGTTTGTTTTGTGTACCAGCCAATACACTAAAAATAAAAGGCGCATGTTATCAGCGGCAGCCGTAAGTGCATTATTTTGTGTTAGATATAAGGATTTCTCCCCAAAAAAATTTGCTCCACATAGTGTAAAATTCTTATAAAGTTTACAGTAAAACCTTGGATTGCGAGCATAATTTGTTCCGGAGACATGCTTGTAATCCAAAGCACTTGTATATCAAAGCAAATTTCCCCATAAGAAATAATGGAAACTCAGATCATTCGTTCCACAACCATTTATTCATAAGTCCTTCGGTTTATAGTCCATATAAAAAGATTATAGTAATGTGATAGGTTGTGTAACCATAAAATGTCCACCCACAAATGGAAGCCTCCACAAGGGGAATAGAAGCAAAATCCAGCAGGAGCTGCAGAGTATAAAAGAGAAGAAAGGTGCCTCTACTGCCGCATACACAGGAGCGCAAATTTGGCCAGCAAAAGACCGATGAGAGCTTTCCATCGGAAAATGCGACCGTGTGTATGCTCCACTGGACTTTTTCTAGCCGAATTCCCGCCAGCAAAAGATTGAGAGCATGTTCTCTATTTTTCGCCAGCAAAAGACCGATGAGAGCTTTCCATCGGAAAATGCGACCGTGTGTATGCTCCACTGGACTTTTTCTAGCCGAATTCCCGCCAGCAAAAGATTGAGAGCATGTTCTCTATTTTTCGGTCGGAAAAAGTTCCTATCCGAAAATGCGTTAGTCTGTAGCAATTCCGACGCGCAAAAAAATCCTGCATGCTCAGAATCAAGTACGAGATGGAAGCACTCGGTATGGTAAAACTACTGTTCGTAATAGAGATGGCACATTCGTCACACTGAAATGTTTTAAACAGTTTAATGCAGCACATTCTCACAAACTTACTATCTCACTAAATTTTTTATTTCTCGTGATCTCCTGAATAATCTTTTTGTTTTTTAAAGCCAGATCTCCATAATAATGTTTAGAATTTTGTTTTATAGTCAGTTTATTTATTTTTTTAATCAAGATCTCCTGTTGTTTATTTGTTTTTTATTATTTCATAGTGATCTCCATATTTTTAAATTCTTTGTATGTCACGTTTCCACAACACCATTATTAACACCTTGTATTTTTAAACCTCAAGGAGGTTGGAGTCCCTTGTTAATTTGACATTGTATTTTTGAAATGTACCTGCCTACTCACAAAAAAAAACTGTCCTATTTTAAGAAAAACACATAGGCAAGTATTTTCATAAATAAAAACTCCATTTATTCTGGGTCATAATAAAAAAAAATAAAGAGGGAAGGCAACACTGGAGAAACAGCTGGAATTTGCCAAGCCTTTGGCCCCCAGGGCAGACATCAACTCTGTGGCTAAAAAAATTGGTAGCTTGAGAAGTCCATATAGAAGGGAGCACAATCTGGTCCAGGACTCCCAGAGATCAGGAACAGCAGCATGTGTCCCCAGGCTGTGGTACTACAACAGGCTGCGTGTTCTGTCAGACCAGACGGAAGCCAGGCAATCACTTTCTTGTCTTCCGTGCAACCTTCTTTCGTACAGGCTGTGGCCTGCAGGGAAGCGGAGGTGGACTTGTGGCAGGAAAAGGAGGGGGTAGACTTGTGGCAGGAGGAGGAGGAGGATGGGTGAGCGTACATAGATGGACGTCATCCGTCATTTGGCCACCCAACCCCTTATGGATGGCCTCAAAAATAATTTTTTCACATTTGCGGCGTTGGCCCTCCTCCATTTGCTGCAAATTTGAGGCTATATAGATGCCATAGGCCTCTACAGCGTTGAGGGGGGCTTTCAGGGCCGCATTAGCCTCCTTAATGAGGGCCAGTGCTGCCTCATCTACGTTCCTCCCCCTCCTTTTGTGTGGAAAGCAGAGGGGAGAACACCTGGGATTGGGTGAGGCTGGGCCCCGTCACCTCCTGGCTGACACTTCCCCCTGCCTCCTCCTGTCTGCCAAATTCCAGAGGGTCCTCCTCGCTGAGGTCTTCCTGTGTATGAAAAAGGGACATCGTTTTTAGTTTTTGGTTCATTAATCACACACAATTTTCAGCTCATGACTGTTGGAAATTGAATGTTAATAAATATAAAAGACTATCATTCTGAGCCCAGCATTTTTCATTCTTGCCACAATAATTTTTGGCCCCTACTGTCTATTGATATGTCAAACACTTTTTGTTAAATCATTCATTTGTTAGCAATAATAACATCTAGTTAACAACAATCATTTTCCCACAAAAAATATATATAACATTTTACACGTTTTAAGATATAAAAGACCCTGCCTCCTCCATATTTGCCCCCCCCCCCCACTTCTCATAAGCCACACCCCTAATAGAATCCACCCACTCCATCCCCTGTATTCCACTTGCTTCCACTCCTAGTGTCAGGAGTATACAGCTCAGCTTCACAGCACAGAGTATACAGCCCCGGCATCACAGGACAGAGTATATAGCCCCGGCATCACAGGACAGAGTATTTCAAGCTGTTCTGGATGCATGTTTATTCAATATTGCCATGTGAAAAATTGCCATGTGAGCACAGCTAGAAAGGAAGTATAGACTAGGGGTCTCCAAACTATGGCATGAGAACCACATCCGACCCACTACAAGATTTTTCATATACCAGGCTGCACATATCTGCATTCTGCAACCTGTAAATCGCACATATCTGCATTCTGTAAATTGCACATAACTGCATTCTGAAACCTGTAAATCGCACATATCTGCATTCTGCATTCTGTAAATCGCACATAACTGCATTCTGAAACCTGTAAATCACACATATCTGCATTCTGCAACCTGTAAATCGCACATAACTGCATTCAGCAACCTGTAAATTGCACATATCTGCAACCTGTAAATCACACATATCTGCAACCTGTAAATCGCACATATCTGCATTCTGTAAATCTCACATATCTGCAACATGTAAATCGCACATATCTACATTCTGCAACCTGTAAATCGCACATAACTGCATTATGCAACCTGTAAATCGCACATATCTGCATTCTGCATTCTTTAAATCACACATATCTGCATTCTGCAACCTGTAAATCACACATATCTGCATTCTGCAACCTGTAAATCGCACATATCTGCATTCTGCATTCTTTAAATCACACATATCTGCATTCTGCAACCTGTAAATCACACATAACTGCATTCTGCAACCTGTAAATCACACATAACTGCATTCTGCAACCTGTAAATCACACATAACTGCATTCTGCAACCTGTAAATCACACATAACTGCATTCTGCAACCTGTAAATTGCACATATCTGCATTCTGCATTCTGTAACTTGCACATATCTGCATTCTGCAACCTGAAAATCGCGACCAGACTGACGGGGGTATATTTGGCGTTTTTTGATATTTTTTTATTTTTTTCACGTTGCACTTTAACCACTTCCCAACCGCCAGATATACTGTGGCAGAAGGGCACATACAGGCAGAATCACGTACCTGTACGTTGCCCTTTAAGAGGCGGCCGCTGGTCACGTGCGCCACCTGCAGCGCACGCCCGCAGGAAGCTCCGTGAGTCGGGGCGCGGATCCCGCGGACTCTATCGCCGCAGGGATACCCGCGATTGCCACACAGAGAGGTAGAACGGGGAGATGCTAATGTAAACAAGCATCTCCCCTTTCTGCCTAGTGACAGTGTCACTGATCTCTACTCCGTGTGATCGGGAGCAGAGATCAGTGACGTGTCACACACAGCCACGCCCCCCACAGTTAGAAACACGCCCCTAGGACACACTTAACCCATACACTGCCACCTATTGGTTAACCCCTTCACTGCCAGTGTCATTTACACAGGAATCAGAGCATTTATTTAGCATATATGGTCCCAAAAATTTGTCAAAAATATCCGATGTGTCCACCATAATGTTGCAGTCACGATAAAAATTGCGGATCCCTGCCATTAAAAAAAATTAAAATATTAATCAAAATGCCTTAAAACTATCCCCTATTTTGTAAACGCTATAACTTTTGCGCAAACCAATAAATAATCACTTATTGCAATTTTTTTTACCAAAAATATGTAGAAGAATAGGTATTGGCCTAAACTGAGGTTTTTGGGGGATATTTATTATAGCAAAAAGTAAAAAATAATGTGTTTTTTTCAAAATTGTCGCTCTTTTTTTGTTTATAGCGCAAAAAATGAAAAACCGCAGAGGTGATCAAATGCCACCAAACGAAAGCTCTATTTGTGGGGAAAAAAAGGACGTCAATTTTGTTTGGGAGCCACGTCGCGGGACCGCGCAATTGTCAGTTAAAGCAACACAGTGCCGATTTGCAAAAAGTGCTCTGGTCAGGAAGGGGGGGGGGGAATTTTTCCGGGGCTGAAGTGGTTAATAAATAAAGTGGGAACACAAAATATAAAGGTACAGACACCGCACTAGTGGTAATAACGCATAAGCACTTGTATGATTACTGCAGTTACATCACTTCAACACATTTTCTTCCTATACATTGTATAGGACAATTTAACTGCAGCAGATCAATTTTGTAAATATTTATTGGAATTAATACATAAATATATATTTTGCGCCGGTGACACTATTCTCACATTTCAGCTATTTAGAGCCGTCTTCAGGCCGGTCACGTGACACACGGATGCTTTACGGGCTCTGAGACAGGGCTTCTCCCCGGCTGATGTCAGAGGGAGATCACGGTCCCTCCTGCAGTAGCCGTGTATTGGAGCCGAAAAGCGGCCGCGAGTCACTTGACCAGCCTGAAGACAGTTCTAAATAGCTATTTAGAAAGGGTTTACACAGTGTGGTGTGCCAGCCTCTAATAGAGCAGCTGGCAGTTTTTAATAACAAGGCTTAACAAACACTTTTAAGCCAACCTGGGCACAACATCATAGGAGCCCCAGGCTGCTACAACAAACAGTATGCAAGTAATATCTGCCAACCAGTAATTACAAGTTTCTACAATGCTACTAGTGAGGTAATACTAATGTGCTCAGATTCAAGGTACTTCCAAAGCACCTGACCTGAAGCGTTTGTCCTATAAAGGTGGTCAACCCAGGTGCACCTTTAGGAGTTAACCAATGCTGTCACCAAAGCGGCCTGCACCCTCCCCAACAAAAGAATACTCAAGAAAAAACATTTTCCTCTTTCAATTTAAAGAGGATGTAAACCCTGATGGGTTTTACTTCCTCTTTGTTTCCCTGCAAAGGTAAAGCATAATGGACTACTGTGCATCGCATAGTAGCCCCTTTATGTGTCACTTACCTGACACAGGAGCCAGCGATGTCACTGCTGTCCCCTGTTGCACGAAGCATCCATCTTCCTTCCGGGTATCGCTGCTCCGGCGCTGTGAGTGGCCGGAGCAGTGATGACGTCATTCCGGCGCGTGCGAGCGGGAGCCGTAAGTGACGGCATGTTTGCCTTCACTTGCAGTGCGCCCAGTCCGTCTGTGCCGTTGTCTACGGCGTGCATGCACCGTAGACAGCGGTGCCTTTTTTTTTATAAAATATCTCCTTAACCTTGTAGGTTAAAGTGGAGTTCCACCCACTTTTACAACTCTTCAGCATCCCTCACTAAACTGTGCACTGTAAACAAATTGGATATTTTTTTTATAGCACAGACTGTATATCTGCTGTATTCATTTTTCACTTCCTCCTCCCTGGCCGCGGCCCATCGCATCATTTCCTGTTTGCAATGCCTCCTGGGAAGGGGCAGCAACTTCCTCTCAAACTGCCGTTGCTATGGAAACCTGATCTGAAACCTATTACACTGCTTATGCTGCACTGAGCATGTACGAGATCTGCAAGGAGGAGATCCAGGAAGAAATACAGTCTGGCTTCAGATGCCCACACTTAAGATGGCCACGGCCTGCTGCAAGTTTATAAAATAACAAACTACTGCTAAAAACTAACAAAACAGACCTTAGTTTACAGACTAACTTTACTAGAATACATTAAGCTTGTGTGTTATAGGGGTATTTTTATTTAAAAAGTATAATTTCGGCCGGAACACCGCTTTAAGGAGATATTTCTTGGACCTTCAGGTAAGGCCCCATGCACACAAGACGCAGATGCAAACTCTGCTGAACGCATGTTTTGAAAAGCAGAAACCTGCGTTTAAAAACACGCGTTTTGCTGTGTTTTCATGCCGCGTTTAGACGCGTTTAGCCACGTTTGCGTCTATAAGCACTTGTAAAGATAACATCATATAGACCCTCCCCAAGCTCAGAAAGCATGTGTTAATAACTATTTCTGCCATTTTGATCAGAGAGAGCAGCAGAGAGAGCCGTTGTACACTTGCATTTGCCTCTCTTTCTGTGTTTTTTTTTGGAAATGGATCCCACATTGAATATATGTCAGGAAATGCTCCTGATGTCGCTCTTGATGAGGCAGTAACGTCATCGCAAATTTGCATGAGAGGTCCAGAATCAGAGCTTGGCGATATTGGACCCATCCGTTGATGGCACAGCGAATGTCCGTTGGATATTTCACAAACATGTATGCATTAGTGAGTATATACGCTCTATGAACTATCTAAACTAATTACGACATTTTAAACCAATTTTTCTAGTATTTTTTATGGTTTACCATCATATTTCTGAGTTTTCTGGTCCAAAAAATTGGGTTCCTTTAAAAAGGTTTATAAACGCAAACGCGGCTAAATGCAGGTGCCTGTGTTTCGACGCGTTTAGCTGCGTTTTGCATCTGAAACGTGGAAAAGCAAAGTGTCTGAACGCATTTTTTTTGCTTCTGGAAAAACGAGGTTAAACGCAACTGCATAAAAACGGGAAAAAACAAAACTGTGTACATGGGCACATAGGATAACATTGCATGCGTTTAGGTGCAGTTGAAAAAAGTGTCCAACTGCCTCTGAATGCGCGTTTAACAGCGTCTCATGGGCATAAGGCCTTAGCCTTAATCTAGGCTTACCTGTAGATCAAAGTGTTCTGTAAGGGTTTACAACCACTTTAAAGAGGTGTATCCTTAAAAAAAAAATCAAAGTCAGCAGCTACAAATACTGCAGCTGCTGACTTTTAATAATCGGACACTTACCTTTTCCCGGGTCCAGCGATGCGGGGGGGTCAAAGCTCCGCTAGCCCCCCGATCCGCTCGGCGGCGCCGGCATTGCAACTGTGGGCACCCAGTTGTGGCTTCACAGCCGGGCACCATAGACAACGGCGCACCGTAGACAACGGCGCAGGCACACTGGGTGCACCGCAAGTGAAGGCAAACATGCCGTCACTCATGGCTCCCGTGCGCATGCACCGGAATGACGTCATCGCTGCATAGCATGAATCTATCCACCGCCGCCGCTACCACCCCCTATTCAGGCGTCCGGCCCCTTTCTGAACCCCCCGGGCACCTAAATTACAGCAGCGGGGATGTATTTTTGAAGCACCTGGTTAGAGCCATAGGCTCTAATGGGCTTCAAAAAAGGTGGACTTGTGGCGGTGGTCTAGAGCATTGTGCTACGAGCCCACCCAGGCTCACTGTTGTAACACTGATACTCAATCCGGCCAATCAGAAGCAGGTCTGAGACCCATTTTATGATTGGCCAAAAAAGAGAAGACTCCCGATTGGCCGCCCGTGGAGAACAGGGGAAGGAGGGGGGAAACGGAAGCCAGAGCCAGCAGGGAGGAATCTGAGGGAGAGCCGCCACCGCTGACAGAAAGCGCTGATTACATGGGGTGAGTCAGTGCACCAGATCCGCCTGCCGACCGATGGGGGGGTGGTGTTACTATTTGACGACCCCCCCAAAGAAAATAACCACCGTCCGCCACTGGTCTGTACGCTCGGTCATGAGATTACTACTAATCTGTATGAAATATGGCTGCTTGTTGCATGCAGATTAGTGTCAGCATGTGCAACCTTTTGTATCTGCCAGACAGAGATCTGTGTGTGGGTGTAGGGTTGGTTGTCTAGCAGATCAGTCAGCCTAAGTCGTGTGTCTGGTATGTGTGTGGGCCATGCGAAAAGGGATAACACAAGGATTCTAACTCACAGGATAGCTTGAGGAATCTCAGGAGAGTGTAGGAATAATTTGGCTTCTCCACATCCCTTATGCCCTGTACACACGGTTGGATTTTACGACGGCAAATGTTCGATGGGAGCTTGTTGTCGGGAATCCCTACCGTGTGTAGGTTCCATCGGACATTTTCCATAAGAATTTTGGTCACACAAAATTTGATATCTGGATCTCAAATTTTCCGACAACAAAATCTGTTGTCGGTAATTCCAATCGTGTGTACACAATTCCGATGAACAAAGTGCCACACATGCTCGGAATCAAGCAGAAGAGCCGCACTGGCTATTGAACTTCATTTTTCTCTGCTCGTCGTACGTGTTGTACAGCACTGCGTTCTTGACGTTTGTAATTTCCGACAACATTTGTGTGACCGTGTGTATGCAAGACAAGTTTGAGCCAACATACGTCGGAAAAAAATCCATGGATTTTGTTGTCGGAATGTCCGATCAATGTCCGATCGTGCTTTGAAACACCAGAAAGTCAGTTTCCCTCCAGTGGTGGCTATTGGTATTGCAGGCTGTAATAACTGCCATATTACCTGCCCAAGGGAAGCTTCTTTTTAAGACCTCCTCCCCTATACAAGGATCTTGCTCAGGTTAATGAGTCACGGTGGACATGTATCCATGACTCTATTTATCTATCTATCTATCTATCTATCTATCTATCTATCTATCTATCTATCTATCTATCTATCTATCTATCTATCTATCTATACATTCTCACTTTCTCTATTCTCTTGCTCTCTTGCTGCGTATTTGCATTGCAAGTGTATTATTTTTTTTTTCTGCATAATTTGCTTACTATTAAGCATCAAAAACAAGTATTCTAGCTTACTTATAGACAATGATGATATTACATTCAGATTTTAAGCATTGCATTTATTTTCATTAGTTAAGTGGTTTGCGTTGTTCAGAAATACATTTGAGAGATAATACCATCAGCATGCTTCAGATGTTTTCAAAGACAAATTTCTTCTAGAAATAATGAGAAGTCATCACAGATTTAAGGCAAAAATAATCCTGCCCCTCCCTCTTTTATTTCCTAATTTGCAGCAACAGCAAAAAAATCTGAACTTTCACTCATCAGTACCCTGCCCCCCTCCAGTGCCACAATTGGCACCTTTCAGGGGGGAGGGGGGTACAGATACCTGTATAATACAGGTATCTACACACACTTCTGGGCATAGATAGCCGCAGAATCTGCGGGTATTTACGCCACTTCCTGTCATCCCCCCACTGTCTGCTGGGAAACACACGGATCCCGGAGACAGCAGGCAGTGTCCTGTTTGCGCAGCGCAACTCGCACATGCGCAGTAGGGAACCGGGAAGTGAAGCCGCAATACCGCCATACCGAAGATGGCGGCGGAAGCACCCAAGAGACGAGTCTCAGTGATCCTCTCAGTGACTCGGTGATCACAGCATGCGCAGGGAGCGTGCACATGGGAGGCCGTCATATGACGGCCTCCCGGGAATTCAGATCTACTCTGTGGCCATCATTCTCTGGCCCCAAGTTGAGGATATGTGGCCTGGTACGGTTCAGGAGGGGGGGTCTCACCAGGTTGCATGCTTGGATAAGGGTCTGATATTGATTTTGGGGGAACCCCTACACCATTTTTTTATACTTAGGCGCAGGGTTTCCCTTAAAATCCCTACTAAACCTGAGGGATCTGGGGGCCCCCCTTGTTAAAGGGGGCTTCCAGATTTTGATAAGCCCCCTACCCGCAGCCCCCACAACCACCGGGCAAGGGTTGTGGGGATGAGGCCCTTCTCCCCATCAATATGGTCAGACCCCAAAGCACCCTCCCCATGTTGAGGGCATGTGGCCTGGTATGGTTTAGGAGGGGGGGCACTCTCTCGTCCCCCCTCTTTTCCTGCGGCCTGCCAGGTTGCATGCTCAGATAAGAGTCTGGTATCGATTTTGGGGGGGACCCCACGCCATTTTTTTTTTCATTTTGGCACGGAGTTCCCATTAAAATCTATATCAGATCCATACCAGATTTTGGAAAAGAACCCCACACCGTTTTTTTCTTCTTAATTCTGTCATAGGGTTCCCCTTAACCACTTCAATACACATATATTCTATACACTGTACTGTATTATATACTGTACACTGACTGCACTGTATTATATATTCTATACACTACACTGTATTATATATTCTATACACTACTCTGTATTATATATATTACACATTATAAATTAGAATTTGAATACATAAGAAAAGAATAGATAAGAAAATAATAGAATAGATAAAAAAAAGAATAGACTATAATAGAAATGAAGATTAAAAGAAGTAAAAAAAATATATATAATTGAATAGAATAGAAAGAATATAACCATTTCCCAAAATTCTAATAGAATCAATTTGAATAGAATAGAAAATAATAGGATATTTTCTATAATATTATGTTATCTTCTATTTTATTCTACTCTATTAATTTCTATTCTATTTACATTTTGGAAAATGGTTATATTAATTCTATTCTATTCTATTGTTTGTTTCAAATAGAATACATTTGAAATTGAATAAATAAGAAAAGAATAGAATAGAAAAAAAAGAATAGAATAGACTATAACAGAATAAAATAGAAAAGAAGTAAAAAGAAAACAATAGAATAGAAAGAATATAACCATTTCCCAAAATTCTAATAGAATCAATTTGAATAGAAAAGAATAGATTGGAATAGGAAGATGGTTATATTAATTCTATTCTGTTGTTTTTTTCTATACTATTATGTTATTTTCTATTCTTTTCTATTCTATTCAAATTAGAATTGATTCTATTTGATTTTTGGAAATTGGTTATATTACATCTATTCTATTCTATTGTTTGTTTAATTCTATAATTTTCTATTCTATTAATTTCAGAAGATGGTTGTAATCTTTCTATTTAATTCTATTTTTGTTATTCTATTCACTTCTATTCTATTCCATTTGATTCTGTTCTTTAATTTTCTGTCCTATTTTACTCTATTATATTCTATTTTTTTATCTTCTGTTATATTCTTTTCCTTTCTATTATATCTTTTTTCTACTCTATTCCTTTATTTTCTATTCTATTTTATTCTCTTTGGATATTGGAAAACGATTTGAATTTGAAAACTATTACATTTTGAAAACGGATTAGATTTTTGTAAACGATTTGAATTCGAAAAATCTTTTGAATCAACTTGAATACGAATAAATGAAACAAATTCCGAAAATGAATTTAACGAATTAAACAAATTTAACTAATCAAAATTATATAAATAACGAATCGAAATGAAACAAAACTAATTTTTAATTTCGCACATGTCTAGGACTGGCCTCACTGCTAAAGTCTGCAATAGGATTAAGAAGAAACATACCATCCCCCGCCGATAGTTCTTCTATGGAATGAAGTTTTAATTGTGGATATTTCCTTTTTTTTTAATATGGATGAATGATTATTATAAAAGCTCACAAACAAGTATGATATTTACATTTTAGACAATGATGATAACACTTTCAGATTCAATCATTGGGTTTATTTTCATTGGTTTGGGTTGTTCAGAAATATATTTGACAGATAATTCCACCCGTGTGCTTCAGATTTTTCTCTTATATTTCGCTTCAATTTCCATGGATAGAGATTCATTGTCTGTGGTTGAGAATTGGAAAATACAGTAAATATCATTTTTTTTCTATACAAATCTAGATAAATTAATTTTAAAAGTCCATATACAGAATTAATTCCTTCAAAAGTCATAACATATAGTATAGCATGTCGTTACCACACTAACATGTCTTATGTGTGAAACAGTCAATCATAGTGATCTCATGGGATTGTTTGAAGAAAAAAAATAAAATCATAAAGCACCCAAAGAGGATGCAGTGGTAAAATATTATACATACAGTAAAAAAATAACTAAATAGCTGAAAAACAAATTAGTGTAAGTTGTTAATGCTGAGCTGCAGGCAGATACAAAATACATATATTATTGCAACTCTGTATGCATTACTTTTTTTATTTTTTTATAAATATTTTATATTGTATATTATATAATACTATTATATTATATAATATGTAAAATCTATTATTATTAGTAGTAGTAGTAGTAGTAGTATTATTATTAGTATTATTATAAATAGTTATTGTTCAAGTTTTTTCTGTTTTTTTTGGCAAGCAGTTTAAGTATCTGATTTTTGTTTTGTACCTCCTATGCATTACTTTTTTATTTTTTATAAATATTTTATATTGTATATTATATAATACTATTATATTATAAAGAAAATGTAAATCTATTATTATTATTATTATTATTATTAGTTATTTTTAATGTTTTTTTTTTTAGGAAGCAGTTTAAGTATCAGATTTTTTTTTGTACCTCCTATGCATAACTTTTTTTATTTTTTTATAAATGTGTCATATTGTATATTATATAATACTATTATATTATAAAATATTTAAAATCTATCTATTATAATTATTATTAGTTATTGTTTATGGGTTTTTTTTTGGCAATTATAAAGAAAATGTAAATCTATTATTATTATTAGTTATTTTTAATGTTTTTTTTTAGGAAGCAGTTTAAGTATCTGATTTTTTTTTGTACCTCCTATGCATAACTTTTTTTATTTTTTTATAAATATGTCATATTGTATATTATATAATACTATTATATTATAAAATATGTAAAATCTATCTATTATAATTATTATTAATTATTGTTTATGGGGTTTTTTTTGGCAAGCAGTTTAAGTATCTGATTTTTTTTTGTACCTCCTATGTGTAATGTCCTGTGATAAAACTTATATATATATATATATATATATATATATATATATATATATATATATATATATATATTATTTATTTATTTATTTTTTATTTGTGTTTGCACTGTCACTGTATTTTTTTGTTTTAAGGCTACATTTTTTGCACTTTCCTATTTGAATATTTGTCACATTCTTGTGTAGCAGCTCGTTTATTTTAGTTTGTTTCATATTTATTTGCACAGTGTTATTATGTTTTTCATGTTCCCTATAATTACTATCAAAATTAACATGTTTGTCTATAGTAGAATGATTACTAATTATCTATTTTTCCATATATTCGTTTTTTATCCTGAGCTGTCTGTTGGATATTTGTTAATATTCCGTTTATTATAAATATGAGTAAAATGACTTTCATTGGCTTTTTGTAATGTTTTTTGGCCATTCATGCATAGATCTTTTTATCTTTTTTTTATATTTTGGCAAGTATGGTGTTTTGGTTATATTTATATTATCAAAATGAATTCATTAAAAATGTATGTATATTTATAAACCTTTTAGTTCCTGGTCCGATATCAAAGCGAGGCTTGGTTCGATACTTCCAGGTTTTATATTTCCATAAGTTTTTCCTCGATGTAAGTTAGAGGTTTATATATTAAGAATCCATAGTAAAGCTTGGTTCTATAAGCCCCTCCCTCAGTTCCGGTTTCCTTCTGTTTTATGAGTGATATATGAAGCAAGGTGGCTGTACAATGGCTTCTTGCATCAAATGACGTCAGTTGTGATGAAACACATAGGGCGGAGCCAATGCATGTGACGTCATCACGCACCTGAATCCTGGAAGTGGTTTGTGACCGTCCTGGGCTGTTACAGTGTTTACATATGGGCATATGAGGATGTTGTTTATGAGTATATTTATGCTTTTTAATAAATAGTTGACTTTTACGGATTTACACTATGTTGTCTCCTGGTTCTTTTTCTATCATTATGGCCATTAAAATGACCCTGGAGTGAGTGATATTAGAGTGCATAGACCCCAAGGCTGTTGTGGAGCTACATGGATGGTGAAGGTGCACAGAAGTGTCCATTCTACTTTTCAATGCTGGTTTTTGTGGATGGAACTTTACTCTTTTTGGAAGTGCCTCATTTGCAACTACAGTATATTACCAAAAGTATTGGTACGCCTGCCTTTACACGCACATGAACTTTAATGGCATTCCAGTCTTAGTCCGTAGGGTTCAATATTGAGTTGGCCCACCCTTTGCAGCTATAACAGCGTCAACTCTTCTGGGAAGGCCGTCCACAGGGTTTAGGAGTGTGTCTATGGGAATGTTTGACCATTTTCCCAGAAGAGCATTTGTGAGGTCAGGTCAGGCACTGATGGACGAGAAGGCCGGGTCTCAACTCTAACTCATCCTCAAAGGTGTTCTATCGGGTTGAGATAAGGACACTTTGCAAGCCAGCCAAGTTCCTCCACCTCAAACTCGCTCATCCATGTCTTTGGACCTTGGACCTTGCTTTGTGAACTGGTGCGCAGTCATGTTGGAACAGGGAGAGGCCATCCCCAAACTGTTCACACAAAGTTGGGAGCTTGAAATTGTCCAAAATGTCTTGATATGCTGACGCCTTAAGAGTTCCCGTCACTGGAACTAAGGGGTCAAGCCCAACCCCTGAAAAACAACCCCACACCATAATCCCTCCTCCACCAAATGATTTGGACCAGTGCACAAAGCAAGTTTGGGGTGGAGGAACTTGGCTAGCCTGCACAGAATCCTGACCTCGACCCAACAGAACACCTTTGGGATGAATTAGAGCGGAGACTGCGAGCCAGGTCTTCTCATCCAAAACCAGTGCCTGACCTCACAACTGCTCTTCTGGAAGAATGGTCAAACATTCCCATAGACACACTCCTAAACCTTGTGGACAGCCTTCCCAGAAGAGTTGAAGCTGTTATAGGGCAAACTCAATATTGAACCCTACGGACTAAGACTGGAATGCCATTAAAGTTAATTTGTGTGTAAAGGGAGGTGTCCCAATACTTTTGGTAATATAGTGTATATCTACTTAGATTGAGCTATTTTATTTGGACTCCATCGATTGGACACCTCACAGTTTTTTTTTGTTTTTTGCTTTTATGTGTTTGATTTATGTTTCTCATATTTGGATATTTAGTGCGGCACTTAGAGACGTACATACAGTGGTCATCATTGTGACCCAGCCCTAGGCCCTAGGAGTCCTGTGCATCCCCCCTGTACTCTTGGATAGGAGGGCGGTGGCATGTAGAGGAACGAATCCCTCCATGCAGCCGCTGAATGCCGCTTCTCCTCCTCCTGCAGCCATTCAGCAGCTGCAGGAGGGAAATGAAGGGCATTGGTTCCTCCACATGCCGCTTCCTCGCCTCCCTATCCCCGTCTTGCTGCCCTTGGCTTTTGTTTGCTTCCCCCCCACCGTAGTGCTGCTATGTTTCCCCTCCAACTTCCTGTTTACTGTCAGGATGGAGAGCGGGGAAGGGGGTGGTAAATGTGTTATTTACTGGCCCCTTCCTTGTCTTAATGAATAGAGTCAGTGATCGATGCCAATCATTGACTCCGTTTTTTTTTCTTCCATAGCTGAGGCATAGCAAACTATGTTTACTATGACTCAGTTTATGAATGAATCTGAAGCTCTGTACAGAGCTATTCCTGTTCATTCATTCAGTGCAGCTGAGGTTGCAGAGAAAGGGACAGATGAATCAAAAGTGAGACATCAGGGGTCTGTTTAGACCCTTATATATTTCACCAAAGCCCCCAAATCGGGGTCCTAAAAATATACATAAAAATAACATTGAAAAAAATGAATTGGTAAAAAAGAAATACGACAAAAAAAATGACACCAGTGGCGGGACTACCGGGGTTGCAAAGGTTGCACTTGCGACTGGGCTCTGACTCTGTGGGGGGCAGTGGCTGCCCATCCATTAGGGAGTGCCGCCCCCTCTATCCTTGTTACCCCCTATATGAATAATGGATAAGTGAAAGCAAAAAACCGCGCTACCCTAACGCACACAAATGGTCACACAATTGGATGGGGGAGAGGAAAATAAGAAATATAAATGAATAAATCAATGAATAAAACCTAAACCGGCTGCAGAATAGTGGGATAAACACACATGAAATATAGAAAAAGAAAACTGCGCCAGGTAAAACTAAAATGACAATAATGGAAACCAATACACATGAGTGATCTGTGTATCTGATTGATAGTATTTGAGATACTAATAACCTAAGAAATGGAGTCTGCACACAGATTCAAAAGGGCATAGGCAAACAGTAATGGTATATTCTCAGGTTATCAAAACATAAATAACAAATATTCAACTGAAATTGTTAGAATATAAAACTGTGGACAGTGGTAAATAATATTTATCAAAGTCTTTGTGTGAGATGAATAACCAATAGCAATGGATCAGAGTCCTCTTATGCGGTAGGTTCCACTACACCAATGTGCTCCACTTCTAGTTAAAGTGCCACCACCAGTAAGTAGGCTCCTTACCAGATATATAGAAAAAAAACGCACTCAGATATGAGCTTTAGCACAGGATTCCAAACATCAGGTATAGTTGCCCCTCAGACAGTGTCCTCCAAGGTGGATATATTCAAACCAGAGCTCCAAAGCAGGAGGGAGGGAGAAGCACACTTCCAAACGTCAGGATAGACAGATAAGGCACTCAAAGGTGCATCCAAAGGTCACCCTTTCTACACTGCAGTCTGTCTCAGAAGTTTCTTCAGCAGAAGAAACTTGCTGAAGAAACTTCTGAGACAGACTGCAGTGTAGAAAGGGTGACCTTTGGATGCACCTTTGAGTGCCTTATCTGTCTATCCTGACGTTTGGAAGTGTGCTTCTCCCTCCCTCCTGCTTTGGAGCTCTGGTTTGAATATATCCACCTTGGAGGACACTGTCTGAGGGGCAACTATACCTGATGTTTGGAATCCTGTGCTAAAGCTCATATCTGAGTGCGTTTTTTTTCTATATATCTGGTAAGGAGCCTACTTACTGGTGGTGGCACTTTAACTAGAAGTGGAGCACATTGGTGTAGTGGAACCTACCGCATAAGAGGACTCTGATCCATTGCTATTGGTTATTCATCTCACACAAAGACTTTGATAAATATTATTTACCACTGTCCACAGTTTTATATTCTAACAATTTCAGTTGAATATTTGTTATTTATGTTTTGATAACCTGAGAATATACCATTACTGTTTGCCTATGCCCTTTTGAATCTGTGTGCAGACTCCATTTCTTAGGTTATTAGTATCTCAAATACTATCAATCAGATACACAGATCACTCATGTGTATTGGTTTCCATTATTGTCATTTTAGTTTTACCTGGCGCAGTTTTCTTTTTCTATGAATAATGGATAGTTTTATGCATAGCATGAATCTGTCCATGGCCGCCATGGCCACCCCCTATTCATGCGTCTGGCCCCTGGGCGCCTAAATTACAGCATCGGGGGTGTTTATTTGAAGCACATGATAAGAGCCAGAGGCTCTAATAGGCTTCAAAATAGGGTGGCTCATGGCGCAGAGCATTTCGCCATGAGCCTTCCCAAGTATTACAACAGCAAATTAATCAATCCGGCCAATCAGAAGCGGGTGTGCCCCCGGATCAGTGGGAAGGGCCCCTGGATTTGGGGCCCTTCATGGTTTCTTGCACCGGGGCCCTGTTTCTTTATACATTTATATGTATTGAGATTTGGAGTATTCATCCAAAAAAAAGATGTCCTATCAATGTAAGCATAATTTAATAAAGTGATCTATTGGATCATTATCTTTGACTATTCGAATATGCTGTTTTTCTGATTTGTAGTGTTTATGCATGCAGTAACCATAACTATCTCCTGAAGAAGCTCACTCATTTCATCTTGTGCATTAAATTAAAGGGTCAGGACAAAAGAAAAAAAGATTTGCACCTCTAATTGACCTTTTCTTTGTATCAGAATCTGTTGTTTATTTACATATAAAACATGCTTAAAATAACATAAATATACATTTAAAATTTTTTTTAAAAAAATGATAAAAAATACATAAAAAATAAATAAAAATAAATAAATAAATAAATAAAAATAAAAAATACATGATATAAATTAGATCTTCTCTTTCATCGCTTACCTAAATCCTTCTAGTAAGGACCAATTAAATGTGCTAAATGAAAGAAATAGGAATATGTATAATTTTATAAAATTAATTTTTAAAGGCCAGGAACACATAAAAAGCAAAACAGATTATGGAGGAGGGAATAATAGGAGGCAGGGAAATCAGATTATTGAGGAGGGAGAGGTTGGCAGCAGGGAGATCAGATTATGGACGAGGAGGGAGTGATATGAGGCAGGGAGGTCAGATTATGGAGGAGGAAGTGATTGGAGGCAGGGAGATCAGATTATGGAGGAGGGAGTGATAGAAGACAAGGAGATCAGATTATGGAGGAGGGAGCGATAGAAGGCAGGGAGATCAGATTATGGAGGAGGGAGCGATAGAAGGCAGGGAGATCAGATTATGGAGGAGGGAGTGATAAGAGGAAGGGAGATCAGATTATGGAGGAGGGAGTGATAGGAGGCAGGGAGATCAGATTATGAAGGAGGGAGTGATAGGATGCAAGGAGATCAGATTATGGAGGAGGGAGTGATATATGACGTCCTCCCAAAACACTAGTGCTCCCGACCAGCCGTTATTGTACAATAACCTGGGTAGGAAGGTATTTAAGTAACGCAGTTCTGAATATCAAAATATGGCCTGGTCATGGAGGGGGTAAAACTTTGCAGTGGTTAAGTGGATAAACAAGGGTGTCATAAATCCATAAACTGTTTTCAATAATACATGATATACTTATACATTATATATACTAGAGCTTCCCTTTCATCACTTACTTAAACCGTTCTCAATATCATCAAAGACCGACGCTAAATGAAAGAAATAGGATTATGTATCATTTCATAAAAATCATTGGTAAAGGCCAGGATCTCATAGAAAAACTAAACTAATTACAGCTATAACTGACCTTTTCTTGGTATCATTCTCCATTGTTTATTCAGTAGACTATGATGTCATTGATATCAGAATTGTCTGAATTTGCAAACGTTTTGTAATAATGATTTGCCATAATTTTCAATCGTTCTCCCCCCATCTCCAACACTGGTGGAGACTTTGTCTCAGTTCCACCCTCTGAGCTTTTCTCTCTTTTCCTGCAGGTACACCGCCTGTAACATGCACTGTTTTTTGCCTGGCTGCCCTTCCACACAAAGTACCAACAACCGTTCCTGGCATTATCAAACCGTGGGAGTGAAGACCTGGATATTTCCACCGTCTGCTGCCCCCATCTGATCACCACTTGTGATATCGAGTAATTAAAGAAGTATGGCCAAAGCTATTTTGGCTGTACTTCTTCTATGGATGACAGGACTGCCCTTCGTTCTGCCTTCCTGTGACCGGTTTCCAGCTGACAATGGGGTAAAGCCGTCCTTTAATCAGTCCAGGTCCTTTAAATTTGGGATCCCCCTTTTCAGGGGGAAAGAAACAGCCAGATTGCTGTTCTGTGTACATGGAGTTCTATTTGTTTGTAAACAGAACTCTGTGCTGTGATTGGATACAGGTGATCAGCAGGTCTCAGCCAAAATCATTGCGGTCTTATGCATTGCATTAACATATGCGCTTTAATGCGTGTTGGGCTAAGAACGTCCATTCTTTGGAATGGGTTGACAGAACTCACTAAAATCTCCCCCACCAGCTTTTTAAACACAGATCACCAGTACACACAGTGGGACAAGGTCAAGGGTGAAGAAAGGAAACTGCGACCCCCCCCCCCCATTGTGTGGATGCAGAGCCCCCCCTTCTCCCACCGCCTGGTACACAAAGCTCACCCATCATCCCACCCCCCTCCTCTGCCCTCCCCAGTACAGAGCTCTTCCCATCCCCCAAGAACTGAGGTCCCCCTCCTCCCCAGTACAGTGCTCCCCCACCCCGTAGCACCCCCCAAAATACAGAGCTCCCATCACCTCCTGGCACCCCCAATACACAGAGCTCCCCCACCTCCCAGCATCCCCAATACATAGCTCTCCCAAAACCTTTTAGCACCCCCAATGCATAGATCTTTCCCACCTCCAAGTACCTCCCAATACACAGAGCACTCATATTACCCCCAAGTACAGAACCCCCCATCTCCTAGCACCCCCTAATACACAGAGCTCCCTCCATCTCCTAGTTCCCCGGAATACATCAAGCTCCCTACACCTCCTAGCATCCCCAATACTCAACCCCCACCTCCTTGCACTCCCTTATAGTTATCCGCAACTTCCTAGCACCCCCTAATACAAAGAAATACCCCCACCTCCTAGTACCCCGCAGTACACAGAGCACTCCTATTACCCCCAGTGCAGAGCCCCCCATCTCCTAGCACCCCCTAATACACAGAGCTCCCTCCACCTCCTAGTACCCCGCAATACATTGAGCTCCCTACACCTCCTAGCATCCCTAATACTCAACCCCCACCTCTTTGCACTCCCTAATACACAGAATTCCCCCACCTCCTAGCATTTCCCAATATACAGAGCTCCCTCCAACTCCGAGCCCCAATACACAATCTCCCCGTAGCTCCAGGCCCCCAAATACACAACCTCCCCCCACTTCCTAGTCCCCAATACACAGAGCCCCCAACCTCCTAGCACTCCCCAATAAATAGTGCTCTCCCACCTCCTAGCACCTCCCAATACACAGAGTTATCTTCAACTTCCTAGTATCCCCTAATACAAAGAAACCTCCCACCTCCTAGTACCCCCCAATACACAGAGCACTCCTATTACCCCCTAATACAGAGCCCCCCATCTCCTAGCACCCCATAATACACAGAGCTCCCCCACCTCTTGTACCCCACAATACATTGAGCTCCCTACACCTCCTAGCACTTCCTAATACACAGAACTTCCCCCACCTCCTAGCCCCTAATACACAGAGCTCCCCTCTCCTCCTAGCCATCCCCAATACTCAACCCCCCTCCTTGCACTCCCCAATACACAGAGCTCCCTCCAACTCTGAGCCCCCAATACACAATCTCCCCATACCTCCAGGCTCCCAAGTACACAACCTCTCCCACTTCCTAGTCACCAAATACACAAAGCCCCCCAACCCCCTAGCACTCCCCAATGCATAGTGCTCTCCCACCTCCTAGCACCACCTAGCAAAAATCGTAAATTTGTAAATTCGAAAATCCGAAAATAGGAAAGAAAGTCTGAAAATTCAAAAGAACGAAAATCCGAAAATTTGAAAGAATACAGTAACTAACTAATAATAACTAACTATTAAATTAAAGGTATTGGAATTTCCTTTCAAATTTGGCTGTTACTGAACATAACAAACACGAAGTAATCCGAAGTTATGAATTATCCAAAATAATGAATGTCACATCTAAACAAATGAACCACTTCAGCCCCGGACCAATTTGCAGCCAAAGGACCAGGCCCCTTTTTGCGATTCGGCACTGCGTTGCTTTAACTGACAATTGCGCGGTCATGCGACGTGGCTCCCAAACAAAATTGGTGTGCTTTTTTTCCCACAAATAGAGATTTATTTTGGTGGTATTTGATCGCCCCTGCGTTTTTTTTTGCGCTATAAACAAAAATAGAGCGACAATTTTGAAAATAATTCAATATTTTATACTTTTTGCTATAATAAATATTCCCAAAAAATATATAAAAAAACATTTTCTTTCCTCAGTTTAGGCCGATACGTATTCTTCTACATATTTTTGGTAAAAAAAAATCGCAATTAGCAATTATTGATTGGTTTGCGTAAAAGTTATAGCGTTTACAAAATAGGGGATAGTTTTATAGCATTTTTATTAATAGATTTTTTTACTAGTAATGGCGGCGGTCAGCGATTTTTATTGTGACATTATGGCGGACACATCAGATATTTTTGACACATTTTTGGGACCATTGTCATTTATACAGAAATCAGTGCTATTTAAATGCACTGATTCCTATGTAAATAACATTGGCAGTGAAGGAGTTAGCCACTAGGGGGCAGGGAGGAGTTAGTGTGACGTGTGTGTTTTTTTTACAGTAGGGGGCGTGGCTGACATCTGACGTCACTGATCGGCTTTCCCGATGACAGGGAACAGCCGATCAGTGACAGGCAGTGTAGGAAGCACGGGGAGAGTTTGTTTACACAGACCTCTCCCCGTTCTTCAGCTCTGTGACCCGATCGCATGACACCAGCGGCGATCGGGTCCGCTGGTCACGGAGCTCCCGACCGGGTCGCGAGCGTGCCGCGTATATGTGCAGGAGGTGGTCGAGAAGCGGTTAAATGGAACAAATTAATAATAAATAATAATAATAATTTGTATTATTTTTATTATTGTTATTTATTATTATTAATTCATTATGTTCCATTCGATTAGATACGGCATTCGTTATTTCGGATAATTCATAACTTTGGAAAAATTCGTATTCGTTGCGCCCACTAAGAATCAAATTTGAAATTCCAATACCTATAATTTAGTTATTATTTCAAATTTTCTAATTTTTGGGTTTTTGGATTTTCAAATTTCAAATTTCCAAATTCTCTAATTTACGAATGTAATCATTTTTAAATTTAGGAATTTACGGAATATCGAATATTCAACTTTACGAGTATTCAGGAAAATTTGTTAAACAGGTTTTTGTTAATTTGGATGTTTCTGAATCAACGCATTTGGCAAAAATTGGTTAAAAAACAAATTTGTGACAAAACGAACTGCACGTGTCTAAATGCACATAACATGTCCTGATGTGTGATAAGGTAATGTGCACTGTAATGTCTCCAAATTGTAAGATTCTTTCATCATTTTCAATTCAAATACAATTCAAAATTATTTATAAAAAAACAGTAGACCATCTATAATACAGGATGTCATAGATCCATAAGCTATATTCTATACATTATATACACTAATAAACACTATAATCTAGAGCTTATCTTTCATCACTTATTTCATCCTACTTAACTTCCTTGGAAATGACTTGGAAATAAAATAAAAGAATTATAATTTCATTAAAAAATGTAAAGGCCAAGAAAACATAAAAAACAAGTTTCTTTGTATTAGTATCTGTTGTTTATTTGGCAAAATACGTATACAGGATATAACCTAGAGCTTCCCTTTCATCACTTACCTGAACGCTTCTCAGTTAAATCAAGGAATGATTCTAAATGAAAGAAATTGAAATATGTATAATTGCAAAAAAAAATATTTTTTTATGGTCTAGGAAAACATAAAAACAAAACTAGTTGCATCTATAAGTGACCTTTTCTTAGTATCATACTCCATTGTTTATTCAGTAGAATATTCAGTAGAATATTATATCATTGGGAGCAGAATTGTCTCAATTTGCCAAGACTTTGCAATAATGATTTGCCATTATTTTCAACAAAATGTAAAAAAAAAAGCCATGTGGGTGAAAATAAGCAGAAGAACAGATTATATAGGAGGGAGTTATAGAAGGAAGGAAGATTCGATTATGGAGGAGGGAGTGATAGAAGACAGGGACATCAGATTATAGAGGAGGGAGTGATAGAAGGCAGGGAGATCAGATTATGGGGGAGGGAGTGATAGAAGGCAGGGGGATCAGATTATGGAGGAGGGAGTGATAGGAGGCAGGGAGGTCAGATTATGGAGGAGTCCTGTAACATGCAATGTTTTTTGCCTGGCTGCTCTTCCACACAAAGTACCAACAACCATTCCTGGTATTATCACACAGTGGGAGTGAAGACCTGGAAATTTCCCCTTCTGCTGCCCACATCTGATCACCACTTGTTATTTTGAGTGAATAAAGAAGTATGGCCAAAGTTGGCTGTACTTCTTCTATGGATGACAGGACTGCCCATCGTTCTGCCCTCTTGTGACGTTTCCAGCTGACAACGGGCTAAAGCCATCCTTTAGCCAGTCAAGGCTCTTGAAATTTGGGATCCCCTTTTGGGGTGGAAAAAAAACAGCCAGATCACTGTTCTGTGTACACAGAGTCCTGCGTGTTTGTAAACAGAACTCTATGCTGTGATTGGATACAGGTGATCAGCAGGTCTCAGCCAAAATCATTGCGGTCTTATGCAATGCATTAACATATGCGCTTTAATGCGTGTTGGGCTAAGAATGTCCATTCTTTGGAATGGGTTGACAGAACTCACTAAAATCTCCCCCACCAGAATTTTAAACACAGATCACCAGTACACACAGTGGGACAAGGTCAACCGGTGCCCAGGGTGAAGAAAGGAAACTGCGACCCCCCTCCCCATTGCGTAGATGCAGAGCCCCCCCTTCTCCCACCGCCTGGTACATAAAGCTCACCCCCTCATCCCACCCCCCTCCCCTGCCCTCCCCAGTACAGAGCTCTTCCCACTTCCCCCCAAGAACTGAGGTCCCCCTCCTCCCCAGTACAGTGCTCCCACACCCCGTAGCACCCCCACAAATACAGAGCTCCCCCACCTCCGAGCACCCCCAATTCACAAAGCTCCCCCACCTCCCAGCATCCCCAATACATAGCTCTCCCCAAACCTTCTAGCACCCCCAATACATAGATCTCTTCCACCTCCTAGCACCTTCCAATACACAAAGTTATCGACAACTTCCTAGCACCCCCTAATACAAAGAAATTCCCCCACTTCCAAGTACCCCCCAGTACACAAAGCACTCCTATTACCCCCCAATACAGGGCCCCATCTCCTAGCACCCCATAATACACAGAGCTCCCTCCAACCCCTAGTACCCCGCAATAAATCGAGCTCCCTACACCTCCTAGCATCCCCAATACTCAACCCCCCACCTCCTTGCACACCCTAATACACAGAGTTCCCTCACCTCCTAGTATTTCTCAATACACAGAGCTCCCTATAACTCTGAGCTCCAATACACAATCTCCCCGTACCTCCAGACCCCCAAATACACAACCTCTCCCACTTCCTAGTCCCCCAATACACAGAGCCCCCAACTTTCTAGCACTCCCCAATACATAGTGCTCTCCCACCTCCTAGCACCACCAATAAATAGTGCTCATCTCATCTCCCAGCACCCCCCCAATAAACAGTGCTCCCCCCAACTCCGAGCCCCCAATTACACAGACCTCCCACCTCCTCCCGTGGCTGCCCAGTACAGAACTACTGCAGAGCTAGCTAGCAAGCTACCTTGCCTCCTGGCAGCTGCTCCTCTTAAACTGAGGAGGCGCTGTCACTTAATGCTCGCTGTGTCATATGTAAGGAAGCTCAGGAAGCCACTTCTGTGTTTACAAGTGACAGCGGCCGGTGGGGAGCATTCTTTATAACCGCAATTCATAAATTTGAAAATTCATAAATTCGTAAATTCAAAAGAACGAAAATCTGAAAATTTGAAAGAATACAGTAACTAACTAACTAACTAATAATAACTAACTATTAAATTAAAGGTATTGGAATTTCCTTTCAAATTTGGCTGTTACTGAACGTAACAAACACGAAGTTATCTGAAGTTACGAATTATCCGAAATAATGAATGCCACATTTAAACAAATGAAACAGAACAAATTAATAATAAATAATAATAATAATTTGCATTATTTTTATTATTGTTATTTATTATTATTAATTCATTAAGTTCCATTCGTTTAGATACGGCATTCGTGATTTCAGATAATTCATAACTTCGGATAAATTCGTATTTGTTGCGCCCACTAACAATCAAATTTGAAAGGAAATTGCAATACCTATAATTTAATTGTTAGTTATTATTTCAGATTTTCTAATTTTTGTGTTTTTGGATTTTCGAATTTCAAATTTCCTAATTCTTGAATTTACGAATTTAATCATTTTTAAATTTAGGAATTTACGATTTTTTGAATATTCAAATTTACGAGTATTCAGGACAGTTAGTTCATTAAAATTTGTCAAAAATGTGTTAAAAAACGAATTTGTAACAAAACGAATTGCACATGTCTAAATGCACATAGCATGTCCTGATGTGTGATATGGTAATGTGCACTGTAATATGCACTTTACAGCTATACAACCATATTAATGGTTTCCAAATTGTAAGATTCGGTCATCAATTTCAATTCAAATACAATTCAAAATTATTTATAAAAAAAACGTAACAGTAGTCCATCTATAATACAGGATGCCATAGATCCATAAGCTGTATTCTATGCATTATATACAAATAAACACTATAAACTAGAGCTTCACTTCTATCACTTACTTTCATCCTACTTACCTTCCTTGGAAATTACTCCTTGAGTATTAAATGAAAGAAATATAATTTCATTAAAAAATGTAACGCCAAGAAAACATAAAAACAATTTTTTTTGTATTAGTATCTGTTGTTTATTTGTCAAAATACTTATACAGAATATAATCTAGAGCTTCCCTTTCACCACTTACCTGAAGGCTTCTTAGTAAAATCAATGACTGATTCTAAATGAATGAAATTTAAATATGTATAATTGCAAAAAAAAATTTTTTTACGGTCTAGGAAAACATACAGATAAAACTAGTTGCAGCTATAAGTGACCTTTTCTTACTATCATACTCCATTGTTTATTCAGTAGAATATTACATCATTGGGATCAGAATTGTCTTAATTTGCCAAGACTTTGCAATAATGATTTGCCATTATTTTCAACAAAATGAAAATAAAAGCCATGAGGGTGAAAATAAGCAGAAGAACAGATTATATAGGAGGGAGTAATAGAAGGAAGGGAGATTAGATTGTGGAGGAGGGAGTGATAGAAGACAGGGACATCAGATTATAGAGGAGGGAGTGATAGAAGGCAGGGAGATCAGATTCTGGAGGAGGGAGTGATAAGAGGCACAGAGATCAGATTATGGAGGAGGGAGTGATAGGAGGCACGGAGATCAGATTATAAGGGAGGGGGTGATAGGAGGCAGGGAGATCAGATTATGGAGGAGGGAGTGATAGGAGGCAGGGAGATCATATTATGGAGGATGAAGTGATAGGAGGCACGGAGATCAGATTATAGGGGAGGGAGTGATAGGAGGCACAGAGATCAGATTATGGAGGAGGGAGTGTTAGGAGGCAGAGAGATCAGATTAGGGAGGAGGGAGTGATAGGAGGCAGTGAGATCAGATTATGGGGGAGGGAGCGACAGGAGGCAGGGAGATCAGATTATGGAGGAGGGAGTGATATATGACGTCCTCCCAAAACACTAGTGCTCCGGACCAGCCGTTATTGTACAAAAACCTGGGTAGGAAGGTGTTTAAGTAGTGCAGTGCTGAATATCAAAAAATGGCCTTGTCATGAAGGAGGGTAAAACTTTGCAGTGGTTAAGTGGATAAACCAGGGTGTCATAGATCCATAAACTGTTTTCAATAATACATGATATACTTATACATTATATAAACTAGAGCTTCCCTTTCATCACTTACCTAAAGCATTGTCAATATCATCAAAGACCGACGCTAAATGAAAGAAATAGGAATATGTATCATTTCATAAAAATCATTAGTAAGGGCCAGTTACAGCTATAACTGACCTTTTCTTGGTATCATTCTTCATTGTTTATTCAGTAGACTATGATTTCATTGATAGCAGAATTGTCTGAATTTGCAAACGTTTTCTAATAATGATTTGCCATAATTTTCAATCGTTCTCCCCCCATCTCCAACACTGGTGGAGACATTGTCTCAGTTCCACCCTCTGAGCTTTTCTCTCTTTTCCCACAGGTACACCGCCTGTAACATGCAATGTTTTTTGCCTGGCTGCTCTTCCACACAAAGTACCAACAACCGTTCCTGGCATTATCAAACCGTGGGAGTGAAGACCTGGATATTTCCACCGTCTGCTGCCCACATCTGATCACCACTTGTGATATCGAGTGATTAAAGAAGTATGGCCAAAGCTAATTTGGCTGTATTTCTTCTATGGATGACAGGACTGCCCTTCGTTCTGCCTTCCTGTGACCGGTTTCCAGCTGACAAGGGGGTAAAGCCGTCCTTCAATCAGTCCAGGCCCTTTAAATTTGGGATCCCCCTTTTCAGGGGGAAAGAAACAGCCAGATCGCTGTTCTGTGTACACAGAGTCCTGTGTGTTTGTAAACAGAACTCTGTGCTGTGATTGGATACAGGTGATCAGCAGGTCTCAGCCAAAATCATTGCGGTCTTATGCATTGCATTAACATATGCGCTTTAATGTGTGTTAGGTTAAGAACGTCCATTCTTTGGGATGGGTTGACAGAACTCACTAAAATCTCCCCCACCAGCTTTTTAAACACAGATCACCAGTACACACAGTGGGACAAGGTCAACCGGTGCCCAGGGTGAGGAAAGGAAACTGCGACCCCCCCTCCCCATTGTGTGTATGCAGAGCCCCCCCTTCTCCCACCGCCTGGTACACAAAGCTCACCCCTCATCCCACTCACCTCCCCTGTCCTCCCCAGTACAGAGCTATTCCCACGCCCCCAAGAACAGAGGTCCCCTCCTCCCCAGTACAGTGCTCCCCCACCCCATAGCACCCCCCAAAATACAGAGCTCATCCCACCTCCTAGCACCCCCAATACACAGAGCTCCCCCACCTCCCAGCATCCCCAATACATAGCTCTTCCCAAACCTTCTAGCACCCCCAATACATAGATCTCTACCACCTCCTTGCACCTCCCAATATACAGAGTTATCCGAAACTTCCTAGCATTTCTTAATACACAGAGCTCCCGACAACTCCTAGCTCCCAATTCACAAGCTCCCCGTACCTCCAGACCCCCAAATACACATCCTCCCCCAACTTCATAGTCCCCCAATAAATAAATCCCCCCACCTCCTAGTACCACCCAGTACACAGAGCACTCCTATTACCCCCCAATACAGAGCCCCCCATCTCCTAGCACCCCATAATACACAGAGCTCCCCCCACCTCCTAGTACCCCACAATACATTGAGCTCCCTACACCTCCTAGCACTCCCTAATACACAGAGTTCCCCCACCTCCTAGCATTTCTCAATACACAGAGCTCCCTCCAACTCCGAGCTCCCAATTCACAAGCTCCCCGTACCTCCAGACCCCCAAATACACATCCTCCCCCCACTTCATAGTCCCCCAATACACAGAGCCCCCAACCTCCTAGAACTCCCCAATACATAGTGCTCTCCCACCTCCTAGCACCACCAATAAATAGTGCTCATCTCATCTCCTAGCACCCCCCAATACACAGTGCTCCCCCCAATTTAGAGCCCCCAATTACACAGAGGTGCTGTCACTTGATGCTCGCTGTGTCATGTAAACACAGGATTGGCTCAGGAAGCCACTTCTGTGTTTACAAGTGACAACAGCAGGTGGGGAGCAATCTTTATGATCACAATTCATAAATTCGAAAATTCATAAATTCGTAAATTCAAAAATTAGAAAAATCGTAAATTTGTAAATTCGAAAATCCGAAAATAGGCAAGAAAATCTGAAAATTCAAAAGAACGAAAATCAGAAAATTTGAAAGAATACAGTAACTAACTAACTAACTAACTAATAATAACTAACTATTAAATTAAAGGTATTGGAATTTCCTTTCAAATTTGGCTGTTACTGAACGTAACAAACACAAAGTTATCTGAAGTTACAAATTATCCGAAATAATGAATGCCACATTTAAACAAATGTAACAGAACAAATTAATAATAAATATTAATAATAATTTGTATTATTTTTATTATTGTTATTTATTATTATTAATTCATTAAGTTCCATTCGTTTAGATACGGCATTCGTGATTTCAGATAATTCATAACTTCGGATAAATTCGTATTTGTTGCGCCCACTAACAATCAAATTTGAAAGAAAATTCCAATACCTATAATTTAATTGTTAGTTATTATTTCAGATTTTCAAATTTTTGGGTTTTTGAATTTTCCAATTTTAAATTTCCGAATTCTTGAATTTACGAATTTAATAATTTTAAAATTTCGGAATTTACGAATTTTCGAATATTAGAATTTACGAGTATTCAGGAAAATTAGTTAAACGGGTTTTCGTTAATTCGGATGTTTATGAATCAATGCATTTGTCAAAAATTTGTTAAAAAACTAATTCGTAACGCAACGAATTGCACATGTCTTAATGCACATAGCATGTCCGGATGTGTGATAAGGTAACGTGCACGGTAATATGCACTTTACAGCTATACAATCATATTAATGGTCTCCAAATTGTAAGATTTGGTCATCATTTTCAATTCAAATACAATTCAAAATTATTTATAAAACAGCCAGATTGCTGTTCTGTGTACACAGAGTCCTGTGTGTTTGTAAACAGAACTCTGTGCTGTGATTGGATACAGGTGATCAGCAGGTCTCAGCCAAAATCATTGCTGTCTTATGCATTGCATTAACATATGAGCTTTAATGCGCGTTGGGCTAAGAATGTCCATTCTTTGGAATGGGTTGTCAGAACTCACTAAAATCTCCCCCACCAGCTTTTTAAACACAGATCACCAGTACACACAGTGGGACAAGGTCAACCGGTGCCCAGGGTGAAGAATGGAAACTGCGACCCCCCCTCCCCAGTACAGTGGGGATGCAGAGCCCCTTCTTCTCGCACTGCCTGGTACACAAAGCTCACCCCTCATCCTACCCCCTCCCCTGCCCTCCCCAGTACAGAGCTCTTCCCACCCGCCCCAATAACTGAGGTCCCCCTCCTCCCCAGTACAGTGCTCCCCCACCCCGTAGCATCCCCCCTAAAATTGAGAGCTTCCCCCACCTCCTGGCACCCCCAATACACAGAGCTCCCCCACCTCCCAGCATCCCCAAAACATAGCTCTCCCCTAACCTTCTAGCACCCCCAATACATAGATCTTTCCCACCTCCTAGAACCTCCCAATATACAGAGCACTCAAATTACCCCCCAATACAGAGCCCCCCATCTCCTAGCACCCCCTAATACACAGAGCTCCCTCCACCTCTTAGTACCCGCAATACATCGAGCGCCCTACACCTCCTAGCATCCCCAATACTCAACCCCCACCTCCTTGCACTCCCTAATACAGTTATCCGCAACTTCCTAGCACCTAATACAAATAAATCCCCCCACCTCCTAGTACCCCCCAGTACACAGAGCACTCCTATTACCCCCCAATACAGAGCCCACCATCTCCTAGCACCCCCTAATACACAGAGCTCCCTCCACATCCTAGTATCCCGCAATACATTGAGCTCCTTACACCTCCTAGCATCCCCAATACTCAACCCCCCACCTCTTTGCACTCCCTAATACACAGAGCTCCCCCACCTCCTAGCATTTCCGAATACACAGAGCTCCCTCCAACTCCGAGCCCCAATACACAATCTCCCCGTACCTCCAGGCCCCAAAATACACAACCTCCCCCACTTCCTAGTCACCCAATACACAGAGCCCCCCAACCTCCTAGCGGTCCCCAATACATAGTGCTCTCCCACCTCCTAGCACCACCAATAAATAGTGCTCACCTCATCTCCTAGCACCCCCAATACACAGAGTTATCCGCAACTTCCTAGTACCCCCTAATACAAATAAATCCCCCCACTTCCTAGTACCCCCCCAGTACACAGAGCACTGCTTTTACCCCCAATACAGAGCCCCTCATCTCCTAGCACCCCCTAATGTACAGAGCTCCCCCACCTCCTAGTACCCCACAATACATTGAGCTCCTTACACCTCCTAGCACCTCCTAATACACAGAGCTCCCCCCACCTCCTAGCCCCCAATACACAGAGCTCCCCTCACCTCCTAGCATCCCCAAAACTCAACCCCCCCCCTCCTTGCACTCCCTAATACACAGAGCTCTCCCACCTCCTAGCACCACCAATAAATAGTGCTCACCTCATCTCCTAGCACCCCCAATACACAGTGCTCCCCCCATTTCCGAGCCCCCAATTACACAGACATCCCACCTCCTTCTGTGGCTTCCCAGTACAGAACTACTGCAGAGTGTTCCATACTTTGCCTCCTGGCAGCTGCTCCTCTTGAACTGAGGAGGTGCAGTCACTTGATGCTCGCTGTGTCATGTAAACACAGGATTGGCTCAGGAAGCCACTTCTGTGTTTACAAGTGACAGCGGCCGGTGGGGAGCATTCTTTATGATCGCAATTCATAAATATGAAAATTCAATAATTCGTAAATTCGTAAATTCGAAAATTCGAAAAATCGTAAATTCGTAAATTTGAAAATCCAAAAATAGGAAAGAAAATCTGAAGATTCAAAAGAACGAAAATCCAAAAAATTTGAAAGAATACAGTTACTAACTAACTAATAATAACTAACTATTAAATTTAAAGGTTTTGGAATTTCCTTTCAAATGTGGCTGTTACTGAACGTAACAAACACGAAGTTATCCGATGTTACGAATTATCCGAAATATTGAATGCCACATCTAAACAAATGAAACGGAACAAATTAATGATAAATGTTAATAATAATTTGTATTATTTTTATTACTGTTATTTATTATTATTAATTCATTAAGTTCCATTCGTTTAGATACGGCATTCGTTATTCCAGATAATTCATAACTTTGGATAAATTCGTATTCGTTGCGCCCACTAACAATCAAATTTGAAAGGAAATTCCAATACCTATAATTTAATTGTTAGTTATTATTTCAGATTTTATAATTTTTGGGTTTTTGGATTTTCGAATTTCAAATTTCCAAATTCTCGAATTTACGAATTTAATAATTTTGAAATTTCGGAATTTACGAATTTTAGAATATTTGAATTTACGAGTATTCAGGAAAATTAGTTAAACGAGTTTTCGTTAATTCGGATGTTTACGAATCAACGCATTTGTCAAAAATTTGTTAAAAAACTAATTCGTAACAAAACGAATTGCACATGTCTAAATGCACAAAGCATGTCCTGATGTGTGATAAGGTAACGTGCCCGGTAATATGCACTTTACAGCTATACAATCATATTAATGGTCTCCAAATTGTAAGATTTGGTCATCATTTTCAATTCAAATACAATTCAAAATTATTTATAAAAAAACTTTAACAGTAGACCATTTATAATACATATAATACAGGATGTCATAGATCCATAAGCTATATTCTATACATTATATACTAATAAACACTATAAACTAGAGCTTCACTTTCACTTACATTCATCCTACTTACCTTCCTTGGAAGTGTCTCCTTCAGTATTAACTGAAAGAAATATAATTTCATAAAAAAATGTAAAGGCCAAGAAAACATAAACAACAAGTTTCTTTGTATTAGTATCTGTTGTTTATTTGGAAAAATACTTATACAGGATATTATCTAGAGCTTCTCTTTCATCACTTACCTGAACGCTTCTGAGTTAAATGATGGAAAGATTCGAAATGAAAGAAATTAAAATATGTATAATTGCAAAAAAAAATGGTCTAGGAAAACATAAAAACAAAACTAGTTGCAGCTATAAGTGACCTTTTCTTACTATCATTCTCCATTGTTTATTCAGTAGAATATTACATCATTGGGATCAGAATTGTCTCAATTTGCCAAGACTTTGCAATAATGATTTGCCATTATTTTCAACAAAATCAAAATAAAAGCCATAAGCAGAACAACAGATTATATAGGAGGGTGTTATAGAAGGAAGGGAGATTAGATTATAGAGGAGGGAGTGATAGAAGACAGGGACATCAGAATATAGAGGAGAGAGTGATGGAAAGCAGGGAGATCAGATTATGGAGGAGGGAGTGATAGGAGGCAGGGAGATCCGATTATAGAGGAGGGAGTGATAGAAGGCAGGGAGATCAGATTCTGGAGGAGGGAGTGATAGGAGGCAGGGATATCAGATTATGGAGGAGGAAGTGATGGGAGGCAGGGAGATCAGATTATGGAGGAGGGAGTGATAGGAGGAAGGGAGATTAGATTATGGAGGAGGGAGTGATAGGAGGCAGGGAGATCAGATTATGGAGGAGGGAGTGATTGGAGGAAGGGAGATTAGATTATGGAGGAGGGAGTGATAGGAGCCAGGGAGATCAGATTATGGAGGAGGGAGTGATAGGAGGCAGGGAGATCAGATTATGGAGGAGGGAGAGAAAGGAGGTGGGGAGGTCAGATTATGGAGGAGGGAGTGATAGGAGGCAGGGAGATCAAAAAAAAAATTCTGGAGGCCCCCTTCTCAGCAGAAGAGGTACAGGAAGTCATTAGGAACCTCAGAAACTCAACGGCACGATGCCGCACATATGGTGGGAATACCCCAGAATACGCACTTTCTGGAAAAAATTATTCAATTTAATGGATAAGATAGTGGGAAAATAAAATACTTGGAAATTTAAAAAAAAATAAAAAATTATAATCTTAACCTAGGAGGACGAAATTCAAATGGAGTAGGAGGTTGAGGTGGCGGTGGATGTGGTGGTGTAGGTGGAAGCGGCGGTGGAGGAGGACGAGGTAGCCAACACTGGTTCAAAAATACAACAATGGCTGGGTAAGGCTAGTGGTGAATGATGTGTCAAATTCTGTCCCCCGTCGCATAGTGTCCGCCCTGTACTGCGCTTGCTCAGTACGTAGGACAAGGGGATTTTGAAACTCTCCGAAGACGATGCACGGTGACTCCAGGTTCAAGCCACATCATCCGAGGTTGAAGCCTAGCCAAGCGAGCCCGTGAGGGGCCCTGTTACTATGTGCTACCGTATGTCCACTTGGATGGTCGGGCTTGAACCTGCACTCACTGCGCAGGCGACGTTCATCTTTGGAGATTTTGTGAATCTCCTTGTCCTCCGTACTGCGCAAGCACTGCACCTGCTCAGTAAGTGGCCGGACACTATCCGATAGCAAGACAGTTTTCGTCAGAACACTGGTATATGTGTCTATTCTGCACAAGGTACGGACAAGTCCTGTGGGATCCATGCCTGGTTCATTTTAATGAACGTGAGCTTGTCCACATTGGCTCTGGACAGGCGGCTGCGCTTGTCTGTGATAACGCCCCCTGCCGTGCTAAATACACGTTCAGATAATACACTGGCGGCAGGGCAGGCCAGCACCTCCAAGGCGTAAAGGGCAAGCTCAGGCCATGTGCCCAATTTGGAGATGGGAAAACTAGATGAAGCAGTTGAACAGGTAGTGATACCAAAATCCCAATAAATCTATAAAAAATAAGTTTTGGGGGAAGGAGTGAGGCCACAAGCCTCCGGGATTTTTTGTTAACGGTATCTTGGTTTGAATAGGGTACACAATGAATTAAGAAGATGTATATATAAAAAATATAGAAATATAGAAATTTTTATTTTCCAAATAGGAGTAAGATATAGAAAAGGACACAAATGTTATATCCATACATTACAGACATATGTGTTACATCAGATGAAAAACTGTATAGAGCTTCGCCATACTCGACATGTTTCACTCATTAGAGTTTCTTCAGGAGATTGATGGCTCAAAAGTATGCTGAAATAACAAAGTTTCATAAGCAAAAGTCCTTTTAAGCAGTGTTACATAAACCATACTATGCACGTATGTGCGACATGTATACATACATTGGCTCAAAAATATACATCTGGGGGTGTGAGCAGTTGCTATAACCTTTAGGTTAGTACAATGTTACATAATCTTGGGGCATAGAAAGCAGATCAGGACACAAAAACATGAAAAGGGACCAGACTTACCACATATGTTTTAAGAAGCTTGATGGATAAAGTATTTAAAATCGATTCTTGTTATAGAAACAAATATCGAAATAGGAGATGATTTATTCGCAGGTTGCCGGCGCCGGCTAATAGTCACTTGCAGAGAGACAACACTAGATAGATTGAGATGGATAGAACCATTGAGGGAGTTAATAAGAGGTAGGGTTCACATGGTCCATTGTATTGTAAATACAATAATAATGAAAGGCTGTACCTTGTGGAAGTCAAGTAGTATGCAAATCAGACTGCAGGTGGAATGAGGTGCACGTATTCTACTGCACCATAGTCCAAATGTTAGAAACATTGCAGTGTTGTCTGAAATGTTTAAATGAGTATATTAATATCTAGTAAGGTAGCAATATTCATGTCAGTCCATAAAGGGCTGTATAGCTAAAAGGGCATCAAAAGATAAAAAGATTCAAAAAAAGGGATCTTACCCCAATGGTGTGGTAGGTAGATGGTAGCGGGTTAGGCACAAAAGGGAGGCAGGTTAGATGCCTCACCTAACGATGTGCTTTGGCTCCTGACAGGGATAGAGTGGCAGAGGGGACTGCCAGATATAGTGTGCTCTCCGATCCGGCGGCGTCTGACGTCACCGCCGGGTCGTGGGCGCTTTGGCGGCAAAGTTTGGCGCCAATTGTTCTAAAGTGCGTGGTGCGCATGCGTCGGCGGCGAACCACGCCGTCGGCGCCAAGCGTCTGACGTCACGCCGCTTGTGTGCGGCGCGGCGGCGGCCATTTTGGGAAATCCCATTTGCCCTCACCTCGCTACATCAGAGAGTGGGACAGGGGATCCCCAAATAGGGGTGGAAGGGCACAGCAGCGGGCATAAACCGCCAGAGTGACCTGCCAGCCTGACGGGAGAGAAAAGTCCCAGTCAATGGACCGAGAACAAAGGGCACCTTACCTGGCCAGAAAGGGGGGGTAACTGGGGGGTAGCAACGAAGGGGGTCTGATTCGCTGCGATCCGCCAGGAACCCCGGGGCGCCCATACAAGTGACTGCAAACGCCGACTAGGCAACCTATAGGGAACATCTCCGTTGAATTGAAAAAGTAATGCATATTGAGGTTTGTTGAATATGTAACAGTACATATTCAAACAGGGTCGTACCAGTGGTAAGTCAGCCCCTCCAGTCGTGTCCCGATCGGCCTTAAAACAGTAACAGAGTTATGTTAACAATATCCAACATATATATATATCATATTAAATGACATTAGTTTCTAGTTCATTGACAAACTAATTGGACAGGGAAATGATTAAAGCCCAGGAAAAGAGTGAAAAGAAAGATATTTGTATTGCTAATATAGTCTGGAGCTGCATTTATCAGAGAAAGGATTTGTAACTGAGGGCATCATTTAAACCGGGTAAGGTGGTGGCTTTCAGGTCAAATATCCAGCGAGCCTCACGTTGAAGTAGGGTGCGGTCATAATTGCCACCCCTTTCCCCCGGGGGTACATGCTCAAGTGCGAAGAAATGCATTTTTTTGTCATCATGGGCATGAAAGAGTCCCATGTGGCGACTGATTGGGGTCTCCATTTTCTTTCCTCGTACAAGGGTAACATGGTCCCTTATGCGATGGAAAAATGGTCGTTTGGTTTTGCCAATATAGAAAGCTGTGCATTCACATAACATAATGTAGACTATACCGACTGATTGGCAATTGGCCAGAAATTTGGGTTTATAAATTCTTTTGTTTGGTAACGTGATTTGTTTAGATGCATATATATAGCGACAGAAATTGCATTTGTGACAAGGCTTACTTCCAACATTTGCCTTTGGGTTGAAACAACCCTTTGGTGTTGGGACATGGTGACTGCGTACAAGGGTGTCTCTGAGGGATTGAGATCTTCTGTAGGTGATTTCTGGGTAATCCCCCACATGTTTAGATATTAAGGGGTCAGCCTTGAGCAAATACCAATACTTGTCAAGAATTCTCCGCACCTGAGCATGATGTCCAGAGAAACGAGTGATGATTCTTAAGCCTGGGTCGGTGGTGGGTGCTTTTGTTCTGTGTATGAGGTTAAGACGATTGTGTTGCTTGGCTTTTAAGTAAGACTTTTTTAAACATGTTGAGCTATAACCACGATGTTGTAGGCGTTGCTGCAGTTTTTTGGCCTCCACTTTAAAGTGGGAGTCTTGACTGCAGTTTCGCTTAACACGGAGATATTGCCCATAGGGTACACTTGCCACCAAGGGACTGGGGTGGGAGCTCGTTGCGTGTAGCAATGTATTGGCAGCAGATGGCTTGCGGTAGAGGGTTGTGCCCACATTACCCGCACCATCAACATAAATGGTTATATCAAGAAAAGTTAAGTGTGATTGATTTTTTTCCATTGTGAAGCTCAAATTAAACGTGTTGATCTTGAGCCTCTCATAAAAAAGCATTAGATCGGATTCTGTACCTGTCCAGATGAAAAACACATCGTCGATGTATCTTCTCCAGATTGGAATTTGATCCAAAAATACCTGTATGTCATCTCTCTGAAATAGGTGACGCTCCCACCCCCCCAGATACAGATTAGCATAGGATGGGGCACATTTGGTCCCCATTGCCACACCCTGTATCTGGAGGTAGTGGGAGCGCCCGAAAAGAAAAATATTATTGTTAAGTATGAAATCTAGTAGTTGGACAATGAAATCGTTGTATTTAGGTGATGACCTGTTGCTCTCGGAAACGAAGCCCCTCACAACTCTGACCCCCAGGTCATGGGGTATGGAGTTGTAAAGGGCCTCGACATCGAGAGCAACAAGCCAAGATTCAGATGGCAACGAGATCCCATCGAGAGCCCTCAATAGGTCTCGTGTATCCTGTAAATAGGAGGCAAGTCCCTCAACATGTGGGCGAAGAAAGTCATCCACCAGAGCGCTGGCATTCTCTGTGAGACATCCGTTGCCGGAAACTATGGGGCGGCCTGGTGGATTAGTGGCATTCTTATGGATTTTGGGTAAGGCATATAACGTGGGAGTTTTGGGAAACAGAATATTAAGAAAATCATAAGTTTTTTTAGTGATTAGATTCTGATGGAAAGCAGAGCCCAGTAAATGTCTGAATTTACTAATCGTGTAATTTACGTGACTCTCTGGTATTTTGCGATACCATTCACGATTCTGTAATAAGTGAAGAACCATCGATTCATACTGATGTTTGTCCATAATGACCAAGTTTCCCCCCTTGTCCGAAGGTTTGATAACTATATTGGTTTCCAATTGTAGGGAGCGCAAAGCTTCCCTTTGTTGTAAGGTAAGATTGGACTTGGGTGGGTCAGACCACTTGGTTTTTCGAATTTCATTAGTGACTTGTTGGGTGAATGCCCAAACATTGGGATTGCCTTGGAAGGATGGAAAAGTTGTAGATTTTAATTTGTATTCCCGAGGGGGAAGGATAGAGACCACCGGGGGAGGGGGGGCAGAGAGACGGGGGGGAACATCTGGAAGGAGAGCCTCAGCCTCCGCCAGGTCCACCTCGTCAATGTGTCCCTCGTCCCACAGCTCCATAAGCTCCTCCATGGCTTTTAGGTCATTGATGGACAAATGTTGAGGAGGTGAACAGGGGGGGGCACTGGTCAAAGTACCAGCACCGGTTGATGAACCGGATTTGTCAAACATAATACGGAACATTAGTTTCCGTGAAAATAGATTAAGGTCTTTTACTAATTCAAAAGCATCTACAGATTTGGTGGGACAAAAGGTGAGCCCCAGTTTTAGTAGTGATATTTGTGTTGCGGTGAGAGTGTAGGTGGAAAGATTAATTATTTCAAGGTGGTTTTCATTTGTTTGGTCTGTGTCGTGATCGATTCCAAGTGTTTCCTTTGGTCTAGTACCGGTTGGGTAAAAATTGGTGCTGTCCGAAAAACCGATTCGGTGGCAGCCTCGGCCTGTCCCCCTGTAAGTGGGGGTATTGGGGGTAAAGAGTGATTGGGGGTGAAAGTGGGGATATCAGATATTGTGAGTGTCTTGGTATTGCCCATAGCTTTAGCAGCTGAGGCTCTAGTGCTGATTTGAGTGCGATTACGTATGGGAGAACTCTTGGGTTTTCCAGTGTGTGCATTTACATTACCCTCCTTGCGTATGTGTTGTTGTGACATCTTAGTTGAGGTTGACTGACCAGGTGCCTGTGAGGAAGAGATAGAAGAGTGAGAGGAAGTGTCTGAATCAGTTAAATCTGGGATTCTTTCCGGTTTTAGGGAAGGTTTGGTAAAACGTCTTCTGTTTTGTGGAGGAGCCCAGTTGTATGCCTGATGATTATCATAAGATAATTTGTCTCTCATAAATTTTTTTTCTTTTGTTTTCAAAAGATCAGTTACATATTTTTCAAGTCCTTCCCTGAGTGCAGTCTCACGCTCGGTGAATAATGCATCCAGGGATATTGCCCGGTTTTCCTCATACAGTTTTTCTATCTCTCTGTCAACACTAGTTAGTTCTGTGGTATAGTGAAGACAGAGGAGATTCATCATCTGAACCGAGCACTGTTGTAAATTGGCCTCCCATTGTACTTTAAAGTCAGGTTCCAATTTTTGTATAGTGGGGAAGATTTGAATCCTTAAACCCCACGGAGACATTTCATCGTCGACATATTTAGTAAAGTACCATTTATTCCAGTATATTCTGGATTTTCTTTCCAACATACGCTGGAGTCGCAAAAAGAAGCGATCCATAGTAAGACCCCCTCCCAAGGGGTTTTGGGTTTTTTGGAAAGTATCCATAAGGCCATCAAAGGCTTGGCCGCAGTAATTAGCCATAAGTAACCAGCAACAGAAATAAATACAGCTAAATGGATAATACAAAATAGAGAAAAAGAAGAAAAGAAGACTTCCCTGCCAGAACATTAAGGTTGACAGTAATTATGTAATTCTAGAGCTCGGTAATTGAAGTCAGCCTAAGGCTGGCAGATAGTGGGTTCAATAAATTCTGACTTCATCTATAGAAGTGATGGGCGGGTAACGCCCGAAAATGTTTAAATGGGAAAACTAGATGAAGCAGTTGAACAGGTAGTGATACCAAAATCCCAATAAATCTATAAAAATAAGTTTTGGGGGAAGGAGTGAGGCCACAAGCCTCCGGGATTTTTTGTTAACGGTATCTTGGTTTGGATAGGGTACACAATGAATTAAGAAGATGTATATATAAAAAATATAGAAATTTTTATTTTCCAAATAGGAGTAAGATATAGAAAAGGACACAAATGTTATATCCATACATTACAGACATATGTGTTACATCAGATGAAAAACTGTATAGAGCTTCGCCATACTCGACATGTTTCACTCATTAGAGTTTCTTCAGGAGATTGATAGGTTTGGCTCAAAAGTATGCTGAAATAACAAAGTTTCATAAGCAAAAGTCCTTTTAAGCAGTGTTACATAAACCATACTATGCACGTATGTGCGACATGTATACATACATTGGCTCAAAAATATACATCTGGGGGTGTGAGCAGTTGCTATAACCTTTAGGTTAGTACAATGTTACATAATCTTGGGGCATAGAAAGCAGATCAGGACACAAAAACATGAAAAGGGACCAGACTTACCACATATGTTTTAAGAAGCTTGATGGATAAAGTATTTAAAATCGATTCTTGTTATAGAAACAAATATCGAAATAGGAGATGATTTATTCGCAGGTTGCCAACGCCGGCTAATAGTCACTTGCAGAGAGACAACACTAGATAGATTGAGATGGATAGAACCATTGAGGGAGTTAATAAGAGGTTGGGTTCACATGGTTCATTGTATTGTAAATACAATAATAATGAAAGGCTGTACCTTGTGGAAGTCAAGTAGTATGCAAATCAGACTGCAGGTTGAATGAGGTGCACGTATTCTACTGCACCATAGTCCAAATGTTAGAAACATTGCAGTGTTGTCTGAAATGTTTAAATGAGTATATTAATATCTAGTAAGGTAGCAATATTCATGTCAGTCCATAAAGGGCTGTATAGCTAAAAGGGCATCAAAAGATAAAAAGATTCAAAAAAAGGGATCTTACCCCAATGGTGTGGTAGGTAGATGGTAGCGGGTTAGGCACAAAAGGGAGGCAGGTTAGATGCCTCACCTAACGATGTGCTTTGGCTCCTGACAGGGATAGAGTGGCAGAGGGGACTGCCAGATATAGTGTGCTCTCCGATCCGGCGGCGTCTGACGTCACCGCCGGGTCGTGGGCGCTTTGGCGGCAAAGTTTGGCGCCAATTGTTCTAAAGTGCGTGGTGCGCATGCGTCGGCGGCGAACCACGCCGTCGGCGCCAAGCGTCTGACGTCACGCCGCTTGTGTGCAGCGCGGCGGCGGCCATTTTGGGAAATCCCGTTTGCCCTCACCTCGCTACATCAGAGAGTGGGACAGGGGATCCCCAAATAGGGGTGGAAGGGCGCAGCAGCGGGCATAAACCGCCAGAGTGACCTGCCAGCCTGACGGGAGAGAAAAGTCCCAGTCAATGGACCGAGAACAAAGGGCACCTTACCTGGCCAGAAAGGGGGGGTAGCTGGGGGGTAGCAACGATAGGGGTCTGATTCGCCGCGATCCGCCAGGAACCCCGGGGCGCCCATACAAGTGACTGCAAACGCCGACTAGGCAACCTATAGGGAACATCTCCGTTGAATTGAAAAAGTAATGCATATTGAGGTTTGTTGAATATGTAACAGTACATATTCAAACAGGGTCGTACCAGTGGTAAGTCAGCCCCTCCAGTCGTGTCCCGATCGGCCTTAAAACAGTAACAGAATTATGTTAACAATATCCAACATATATATATATCATATTAAATGACATTAGTTTCTAGTTCATTGACAAACTAATTGGACAGGGAAATGATTAAAGCCCAGGAAAAGAGTGAAAAGAAAGATATTTGTATTGCTAATATAGTCTGGAGCTGCATTTATCAGAGAAAGGATTTGTAACTGAGGGCATCATTTAAACCGGGTAAGGTGGTGGCTTTCAGGTCAAATATCCAGCGAGCCTCACGTTGAAGTAGGGTGCGGTCATAATTGCCACCCCTTTCCCCCGGGGGTACATGCTCAAGTGCGAAGAAATGCATTTTTTTGTCATCATGGGCATGAAAGAGTCCCATGTGGCGACTGATTGGGGTCTCCATTTTCTTTCCTCGTACAAGGGTAACATGGTCCCTTATGCGATGGAAAAATGGTCGTTTGGTTTTGCCAATATAGAAAGCTGTGCATTCACATAACATAATGTAGACTATACCGACTGATTGGCAATTGGCCAGAAATTTGGGTTTATAAATTCTTTTGTTTGGTAACGTGATTTGTTTAGATGCATATATATAGCGACAGAAATTGCATTTGTGACAAGGCTTACTTCCAACATTTGCCTTTGGGTTGAAACAACCCTTTGGTGTTGGGACATGGTGACTGCGTACAAGGGTGTCTCTGAGGGATTGAGATCTTCTGTAGGTGATTTCTGGGTAATCCCCCACATGTTTAGATATTAAGGGGTCAGCCTTGAGCAAATACCAATACTTGTCAAGAATTCTCCGCACCTGAGCATGATGTCCAGAGAAACGAGTGATGATTCTTAAGCCTGGGTCGGTGGTGGGTGCTTTTGTTCTGTGTATGAGGTTAAGACGATTGTGTTGCTTGGCTTTTAAGTAAGACTTTTTTAAACATGTTGAGCTATAACCACGATGTTGTAGGCGTTGCTGCAGTTTTTTGGCCTCCACTTTAAAGTGGGAGTCTTGACTGCAGTTTCGCTTAACACGGAGATATTGCCCATAGGGTACACTTGCCACCAAGGGACTGGGGTGGGAGCTCGTTGCGTGTAGCAATGTATTGGCAGCAGATGGCTTGCGGTAGAGGGTTGTGCCCACATTACCCGCATCATCAACATAAATGGTTATGTCAAGAAAAGTTAAGTGTGATTGATTTCTTTCCATTGTGAAGCTCAAATTAAACGTGTTGATCTTAAGCCTCTCATAAAAAAGCATTAGATCGGATTCTGTACCTGTCCAGATGAAAAACACATCGTCGATGTATCTTCTCCAGATTGGAATTTGATCCAAAAATACCTGTATGTCATCTCTCTGAAATAGGTGACGCTCCCACCCCCCCAGATACAGATTAGCATAGGATGGGGCACATTTGGTCCCCATTGCCACACCCTGTATCTGGAGGTAGTGGGAGCGCCCGAAAAGAAAAATATTATTGTTAAGTATGAAATCTAGTAGTTGAACAATGAAATCGTTGTATTTAGGTGATGACCTGTTGCTCTCGGAAACGAAGCCCCTCACAACTCTGACCCCCAGGTCATGGGGTATGGAGTTGTAAAGGGCCTCGACATCGAGAGCAACAAGCCAAGATTCAGATGGCAACGAGATCCCATCGAGAGCCCTCAATAGGTCTCGTGTATCCTGTAAATAGGAGGCAAGTCCCTCAACATGTGGGCGAAGAAAGTCATCCACCAGAGCGCTGGCATTCTCTGTGAGACATCCGTTGCCGGAAACTATGGGGCGGCCTGGTGGATTAGTGGCATTCTTATGGATTTTGGGTAAGGCATATAACGTGGGAGTTTTGGGAAACAGAATATTAAGAAAATCATAAGTTTTTTTAGTGATTAGATTCTGATGGAACGCAGAGCCCAGTAAATGTCTGAATTTGCTGATCGTGTAATTTACATGACTCTCTGGTATTTTGCGATACCATTCACGATTCTGTAATAAGTGAAGAACCATCGATTCATACTGATGTTTGTCCATAATGACCAAGTTTCCCCCCTTGTCCGAAGGTTTGATAACTATATTGGTTTCCAATTGTAGGGAGCGCAAAGCTTCCCTTTGTTGTAAGGTAAGATTGGACTTGGGTGGGTCAGACCACTTGGTTTTTCGAATTTCATTAGTGACTTGTTGGGTGAATGCCCAAACATTGGGATTGCCTTGGAAAGATGGAAAAGTTGTAGATTTTAATTTGTATTCCCGAGGGGGAAGGATAGAGACCACCGGGGGAGGGGGGGCAGAGAGACGGGGGGGAACATCTGGAAGGAGAGCCTCAGCCTCCGCCAGGTCCACCTCGTCAATGTGTCCCTCGTCCCACAGCTCCATAAGCTCCTCCATGGCTTTTAGGTCATTTATGGACAAATGTTGAGGAGGTGAACAGGGGGGGGCACTGGTCAAAGTACCAGCACCGGTTGATGAACCGGATTTGTCAAACATAATACGGAACATTAGTTTCCGTGAAAATAGATTAAGGTCTTTTACTAATTCAAAAGCATCTACAGATTTGGTGGGACAAAAGGTGAGCCCCAGTTTTAGTAGTGATATTTGTGTTGCGGTGAGAGTGTAGGTGGAAAGATTAATTATTTCAAGGTGGTTTTCATTTGTTTGGTCTGTGTCGTGATCGATTCCAAGTGTTTCCTTTGGTCTAGTACCGGTTGGGTAAAAATTGGTGCTGTCCGAAAAACCGATTCGGTAGCAGCCTCAGCCTGTCCCCCTGTAAGTGGGGGTATTGGGGGTAAAGAGTGATTGGGGGTGAAAGTGGGGATATCAGATATTGTGAGTGTCTTGGTATTGCCCATAGCTTTAGCAGCTGAGGCTCTAGTGCTGATTTGAGTGCGATTACGTATGGGAGAACTCTTGGGTTTTCCAGTGTGTGCATTTACATTACCCTCCTTGCGTATGTGTTGTTGTGACATCTTAGTTGAGGTTGACTGACCAGGTGCCTGTGAGGAAGAGATAGAAGAGTGAGAGGAAGTGTCTGAATCAGTTAAATCTGGGATTCTTTCCGGTTTTAGGGAAGGTTTGGTAAAACGTCTTCTGTTTTGTGGGGGAGCCCAGTTGTATGCCTGATGATTATCATAAGATAATTTGTCTCTCATAATTTTTTTTTCTTTTGTTTTCAAAAGATCAGTTACATATTTTTCAAGTCCTTCCCTGAGTGCAGTCTCACGCTCGGTGAATAATGCATCCAGGGATATTGCCCGGTTTTCCTCATACAGTTTTTCTATCTCTCTGTCAACACTAGTTAGTTCTGTGGTATAGTGAAGACAGAGGAGATTCATCATCTGAACCGAGCACTGTTGTAAATTGGCCTCCCATTGTGCTTTAAAGTCAGGTTCCAATTTTTGTATAGTGGGGAAGATTTGAATCCTTAAACCCCACGGAGACATTTCATCGTCGACATATTTAGTAAAGTACCATTTATTCCAGTATATTCTGGATTTTCTTTCCAACATACGCTGGAGTCGCAAAAAGAAGCGATCCATAGTAAGACCCCCTCCCAAGGGGTTTTGGGTTTTTTGGAAAGTATCCATAAGGCCATCAAAGGCTTGGCCGCAGTAATTAGCCATAAGTAACCAGCAACAGAAATAAATACAGCTAAATGGATAATACAAAATAGAAAAAAAGAAGAAAAGAAGACTTCCCTGCCAGAACATTAAGGTTGACAGTAATTATGTAATTCTAGAGCTCGGTAATTGAAGTCAGCCTAAGGCTGGCAGATAGTGGGTTCAATAAATTCTGACTTCATCTATAGAAGTGATGGGCGGGTAACGCCCGAAAATGTTTAAATGGGAAAACTAGATGAAGCAGTTGAACAGGTAGTGATACCAAAATCCCAATAAATCTATAAAAATAAGTTTTGGGGGAAGGAGTGAGGCCACAAGCCTCCGGGATTTTTTGTTAACGGTATCTTGGTTTGGATAGGGTACACAATGAATTAAGAAGATGTATATATAAAAAAATAGAAATTTTTATTTTCCAAATAGGAGTAAGATATAGAAAAGGACACAAATGTTATATCCATACATTACAGACATATGTGTTACATCAGATGAAAAACTGTATAGAGCTTCGCCATACTCGACATGTTTCACTCATTAGAGTTTCTTCAGGAGATTGATAGGTTTGGCTCAAAAGTATGCTGAAATAACAAAGTTTCATAAGCAAAAGTCCTTTTAAGCAGTGTTACATAAACCATACTATGCACGTATGTGCGACATGTATACATACATTGGCTCAAAAATATACATCTGGGGGTGTGAGCAGTTGCTATAACCTTTAGGTTAGTACAATGTTACATAATCTTGGGGCATAGAAAGCAGATCAGGACACAAAAACATGAAAAGGGACCAGACTTACCACATATGTTTTAAGAAGCTTGATGGATAAAGTATTTAAAATCGATTCTTGTTATAGAAACAAATATCGAAATAGGAGATGATTTATTCGCAGGTTGCCGGCGCCGGCTAATAGTCACTTGCAGAGAGACAACACTAGATAGATTGAGATGGATAGAACCATTGAGGGAGTTAATAAGAGGTAGGGTTCACATGGTCCATTGTATTGTAAATACAATAATAATAATGAAAGGCTGTACCTTGTGGAAGTCAAGTAGTATGCAAATCAGACTGCAGGTTGAATGAGGTGCACGTATTCTACTGCACCATAGTCCAAATGTTAGAAACATTGCAGTGTTGTCTGAAATGTTTAAATGAGTATATTAATATCTAGTAAGGTAGCAATATTCATGTCAGTCCATAAAGGGCTGTATAGCTAAAAGGGCATCAAAAGATAAAAAGATTCAAAAAAAGGGATCTTACCCCAATGGTGTGGTAGGTAGATGGTAGCGGGTTAGGCACAAAAGGGGAGGCAGGTTAGATGCCTCACCTAACGATGTGCTTTGGCTCCTGACAGGGATAGAGTGGCAGAGGGGACTGCCAGATATAGTGTGCTCTCCGATCCGGCGGCGTCTGACGTCACCGCCGGGTCGTGGGCGCTTTGGCGGCAAAGTTTGGCGCCAATTGTTCTGAAGTGCGTGGTGCGCATGCGTCGGCGGCGAACCACGCCGTCGGCGCCAAGCGTCTGACGTCACGCCGCTTGTGCGCGGCGTGGCGGCGGCCATTTTGGGAAATCCCGTTTGCCCTCACCTCGCTACATCAGAGAGTGGGACAGGGGATCCCCAAATAGGGGTGGAAGGGCGCAGCAGCGGGCATAAACCGCCAGAGTGACCTGCCAGCCTGACGGGAGAGAAAAGTCCCAGTCAATGGACCGAGAACAGAGGGCACCTTACCTGGCCAGAAAGGGGGGGTAACTGGGGGGTAGCAACGAAGGGGGTCTGATTCGCTGCGATCCGCCAGGAACCCCGGGGCGCCCATACAAGTGACTGCAAACGCCGACTAGGCAACCTATAGGGAACATCTCCGTTGAATTGAAAAAGTAATGCATATTGAGGTTTGTTGAATATGTAACAGTACATATTCAAACAGGGTCGTACCAGTGGTAAGTCAGCCCCTCCAGTCGTGTCCCGATCGGCCTTAAAACAGTAACAGAATTATGTTAACAATATCCAACATATATATATATCATATTAAATGACAATAGTTTCTAGTTCATTGACAAACTAATTGGACAGGGAAATGATTAAAGCCCAGGAAAAGAGTGAAAAGAAAGATATTTGTATTGCTAATATAGTCTGGAGCTGCATTTATCAGAGAAAGGATTTGTAACTGAGGGCATCATTTAAACCGGGTAAGGTGGTGGCTTTCAGGTCAAATATCCAGCGAGCCTCACGTTGAAGTAGGGTGCGGTCATAATTGCCACCCCTTTCCCCCGGGGGTACATGCTCAAGTGCGAAGAAATGCATTTTTTTGTCATCATGGGCATGAAAGAGTCCCATGTGGCGACTGATTGGGGTCTCCATTTTCTTTCCTCGTACAAGGGTAACATGGTCCCTTATGCGATGGAAAAATGGTCGTTTGGTTTTGCCAATATAGAAAGCTGTGCATTCACATAACATAATGTAGACTATACCGACTGATTGGCAATTGGCCAGAAATTTGGGTTTATAAATTCTTTTGTTTGGTAACGTGATTTGTTTAGATGCATATATATAGCGACAGAAATTGCATTTGTGACAAGGCTTACTTCCAACATTTGCCTTTGGGTTGAAACAACCCTTTGGTGTTGGGACATGGTGACTGCGTACAAGGGTGTCTCTGAGGGATTGAGATCTTCTGTAGGTGATTTCTGGGTAATCCCCCACATGTTTGGATATTGAGGGATCAGCCTTGAGCAAATACCAATACTTGTCAAGAATTCTCCGCACCTGAGCATGATGTCCAGAGAAACGAGTGATGATTCTTAAGCCTGGGTCGGTGGTGGGTGCTTTTGTTCTGTGTATGAGGTTAAGACGATTGTGTTGCTTGGCTTTTAAGTAAGACTTTTTTAAACATGTTGAGCTATAACCACGATGTTGTAGGCGTTGCTGCAGTTTTTTGGCCTCCACTTTAAAGTGGGAGTCTTGACTGCAGTTTCGCTTAACACGGAGATATTGCCCATAGGGTACACTTGCCACCAAGGGACTGGGGTGGGAGCTCGTTGCGTGTAGCAATGTATTGGCAGCAGATGGCTTGCGGTAGAGGGTTGTGCCCACATTACCCGCATCATCAACATAAATGGTTATGTCAAGAAAAGTTAAGTGTGATTGATTTCTTTCCATTGTGAAGCTCAAATTAAACGTGTTGATCTTAAGCCTCTCATAAAAAAGCATTAGATCGGATTCTGTACCTGTCCAGATGAAAAACACATCGTCGATGTATCTTCTCCAGATTGGAATTTGATCCAAAAATACCTGTATGTCATCTCTCTGAAATAGGTGACGCTCCCACCCCCCCAGATACAGATTAGCATAGGATGGGGCACATTTGGTCCCCATTGCCACACCCTGTATCTGGAGGTAGTGGGAGCGCCCGAAAAGAAAAATATTATTGTTAAGTATGAAATCTAGTAGTTGGACAATGAAATCGTTGTATTTAGGTGATGACCTGTTGCTCTCGGAAACGAAGCCCCTCACAACTCTGACCCCCAGGTCATGGGGTATGGAGTTGTAAAGGGCCTCGACATCGAGAGCAACAAGCCAAGATTCAGATGGCAACGAGATCCCATCGAGAGCCCTCAATAGGTCTCGTGTATCCTGTAAATAGGAGGCAAGTCCCTCAACATGTGGGCGAAGAAAGTCATCCACCAGAGCGCTGGCATTCTCTGTGAGACATCCGTTGCCGGAAACTATGGGGCGGCCTGGTGGATTAGTGGCATTCTTATGGATTTTGGGTAAGGCATATAACGTGGGAGTTTTGGGAAACAGAATATTAAGAAAATCATAAGTTTTTTTAGTGATTAGATTCTGATGGAACGCAGAGCCCAGTAAATGTCTGAATTTGCTGATCGTGTAATTTACATGACTCTCTGGTATTTTGCGATACCATTCACGATTCTGTAATAAGTGAAGAACCATCGATTCATACTGATGTTTGTCCATAATGACCAAGTTTCCCCCCTTGTCCGAAGGTTTGATAACTATATTGGTTTCCAATTGTAGGGAGCGCAAAGCTTCCCTTTGTTGTAAGGTAAGATTGGACTTGGGTGGGTCAGACCACTTGGTTTTTCGAATTTCATTAGTGACTTGTTGGGTGAATGCCCAAACATTGGGATTGCCTTGGAAAGATGGAAAAGTTGTAGATTTTAATTTGTATTCCCGAGGGGGAAGGGTAGAGACCACCGGGGGAGGGGGGGCAGAGAGACGGGGGGGAACATCTGGAAGGAGAGCCTCAGCCTCCGCCAGGTCCACCTCGTCAATGTGTCCCTCGTCCCACAGCTCCATAAGCTCCTCCATGGCTTTTAGGTCATTGATGGACAAATGTTGAGGAGGTGAACAGGGGGGGGCACTGGTCAAAGTACCAGCACCGGTTGATGAACCGGATTTGTCAAACATAATACGGAACATTAGTTTCCGTGAAAATAGATTAAGGTCTTTTACTAATTCAAAAGCATCTACAGATTTGGTGGGACAAAAGGTGAGCCCCAGTTTTAGTAGTGATATTTGTGTTGCAGTGAGAGTGTAGGTGGAAAGATTAATTATTTCAAGGTGGTTTTCATTTGTTTGGTCTGTGTCGTGATCGATTCCAAGTGTTTCCTTTGGTCTAGTACCGGTTGGGTAAAGATTGGTGCTGTCCGAAAAACCGATTCGGTAGCAGCCTCAGCCTGTCCCCCTGTAAGTGGGGGTATTGGGGGTAAAGAGTGATTGGGGGTGAAAGTGGGGATATCAGATATTGTGAGTGTCTTGGTATTGCCCATAGCTTTAGCAGCTGAGGCTCTAGTGCTGATTTGAGTGCGATTACGTATGGGAGAACTCTTAAGTTTTCCAGTGTGTGCATTTACATTACCCTCCTTGCGTATGTGTTGTTGTGACATCTTAGTTGAGGTTGACTGACCAGGTGCCTGTGAGGAAGAGATAGAAGAGTGAGAGGAAGTGTCTGAATCAGTTAAATCTGGGATTCTTTCCGGTTTTAGAGAAGGTTTGGTAAAACGTCTTCTGTTTTGTGGGGGAGCCCAGTTGTATGCCTGATGATTATCATAGGATAATTTGTCTCTCATAAATTTTTTTTCCTTTGTTTTCAAAAGATCAGTTACATATTTTTCAAGTCCTTCCCTGAGTGCAGTCTCACGCTCGGTGAATAATGCATCCAGGGATATTGCCCGGTTTTCCTCATACAGTTTTTCTATCTCTCTGTCAACACTAGTTAGTTCTGTGGTATAGTGAAGACAGAGGAGATTCATCATCTGAACCGAGCACTGTTGTAAATTGGCCTCCCATTGTACTTTAAAGTCAGGTTCCAATTTTTGTATAGTGGGGAAGATTTGAATCCTTAAACCCCACGGAGACATTTCATCGTCGACATATTTAGTAAAGTACCATTTATTCCAGTATATTCTGGATTTTCTTTCCAACATACGCTGGAGTCGCAAAAAGAAGCGATCCATAGTAAGACCCCCTCCCAAGGGGTTTTGGGTTTTTTGGAAAGTATCCATAAGGCCATCAAAGGCTTGGCCGCAGTAATTAGCCATAAGTAACCAGCAACAGAAATAAATACAGCTAAATGGATAATACAAAATAGAGAAAAAGAAGAAAAGAAGACTTCCCTGCCAGAACATTAAGGTTGACAGTAATTATGTAATTCTAGAGCTCGGTAATTGAAGTCAGCCTAAGGCTGGCAGATAGTGGGTTCAATAAATTCTGACTTCATCTATAGAAGTGATGGGCGGGTAACGCCCGAAAATGTTTAAATGGGAAAACTAGATGAAGCAGTTGAACAGGTAGTGATACCAAAATCCCAATAAATCTATAAAAATAAGTTTTGGGGGAAGGAGTGAGGCCACAAGCCTCCGGGATTTTTTGTTAACGGTATCTTGGTTTGAATAGGGTACACAATGAATTAAGAAGATGTATATATAAAAAATATAGAAATTTTTATTTTCCAAATAGGAGTAAGATATAGAAAAGGACACAAATGTTATATCCATACATTACAGACATATGTGTTACATCAGATGAAAAACTGTATAGAGCTTCGCCATACTCGACATGTTTCACTCATTAGAGTTTCTTCAGGAGATTGATAGGTTTGGCTCAAAAGTATGCTGAAATAACAAAGTTTCATAAGCAAAAGTCCTTTTAAGCAGTGTTACATAAACCATACTATGCACGTATGTGCGACATGTATACATACATTGGCTCAAAAATATACATCTGGGGGTGTGAGCAGTTGCTATAACCTTTAGGTTAGTACAATGTTACATAATCTTGGGGCATAGAAAGCAGATCAGGACACAAAAACATGAAAAGGGACCAGACTTACCACATATGTTTTAAGAAGCTTGATGGATAAAGTATTTAAAATCGATTCTTGTTATAGAAACAAATATCGAAATAGGAGATGATTTATTCGCAGGTTGCCGGCGCCGGCTAATAGTCACTTGCAGAGAGACAACACTAGATAGATTGAGATGGATAGAACCATTGAGGGAGTTAATAAGAGGTTGGGTTCACATGGTTCATTGTATTGTAAATACAATAATAATGAAAGGCTGTACCTTGTGGAAGTCAAGTAGTATGCAAATCAGACTGCAGGTGGAATGAGGTGCACGTATTCTACTGCACCATAGTCCAAATGTTAGAAACATTGCAGTGTTGTCTGAAATGTTTAAATGAGTATATTAATATCTAGTAAGGTAGCAATATTCATGTCAGTCCATAAAGGGCTGTATAGCTAAAAGGGCATCAAAAGATAAAAAGATTCAAAAAAAGGGATCTTACCCCAATGGTGTGGTAGGTAGATGGTAGCGGGTTAGGCACAAAAGGGAGGCAGGTTAGATGCCTCACCTAACGATGTGCTTTGGCTCCTGACAGGGATAGAATGGCAGAGGGGACTGCCAGATATAGTGTGCTCTCCGATCCGGCGGCGTCTGACGTCACCGCCGGGTCGTGGGCGCTTTGGCGGCAAAGTTTGGCGCCAATTGCTCTGAAGTGCGTGGTGCGCATGCGTCGGCGGCGAACCACGCCGTCGGCGCCAAGCGTCTGACGTCACGCCGCTTGTGTGCGGCGCGGCGGCGGCCATTTTGGGAAATCCCGTTTGCCCTCACCTCGCTACATCAGAGAGTGGGACAGGGGATCCCCAAATAGGGGTGGAAGGGCGCAGCAGCGGGCATAAACCGCCAGAGTGACCTGCCAGCCTGACGGGAGAGAAAGTCCCAGTCATTGGACCGAGAACAGAGGGCACCTTACCTGGCCAGAAAGGGGGGGGTAGCTGGGGGGGAGCAACGATAGGGGTCTGATTCGCCGCGATCCCCCAGATAATCTGGATCTGGGGGGGTGGGAGCGTCATCTATTTCAGAGAGATGACATACAGGTATTTTTGGATCAAATTCCAATCTGGAGAAGATACATCGACGATGTGTTTTTCATCTGGACAGGTACAGAATCCGATCTAATGCTTTTTTATGAGAGGCTTAAGATCAACACGTTTAATTTGAGCTTCACAATGGAAAGAAATCAATCACACTTAACTTTTCTTGACATAACCATTTATGTTGATGATGCGGGTAATGTGGGCACAACCCTCTACCGCAAGCCATCTGCTGCCAATACATTGCTACACGCAACGAGCTCCCACCCCAGTCCCTTGGTGGCAAGTGTACCCTATGGGCAATATCTCCGTGTTAAGCGAAACTGCAGTCAAGACTCCCACTTTAAAGTGGAGGCCAAAAAACTGCAGCAACGCCTACAACATCGTGGTTATAGCTCAACATGTTTAAAAAAGTCTTACTCAAAAGCCAAGCAACACAATCGTCTTAACCTCATACACAGAACAAAAGCACCCACCACCGACCCAGGCTTAAGAATCATCACTCGTTTCTCTGGACATCATGCTCAGGTGCGGAGAATTCTTGACAAGTATTGGTATTTGCTCAAGGCTGATCCCTCAATATCCAAACATGTGGGGGATTACCCAGAAATCACCTACAGAAGATCTCAATCCCTCAGAGACACCCTTGTACGCAGTCACCATGTCCCAACACCAAAGGGTTGTTTCAACCCAAAGGCAAATGTTGGAAGTAAGCCGTGTCACAAATGCAATTTCTGTCGCTATATATATGCATCTAAACAAATCACGTTACCAAACAAAAGAATTTATAAACCCAAATTTCTGGCCAATTGCCAATCAGTCGGTATAGTCTACATTATGTTATGTGAATGCACAGCTTTCTATATTGGCAAAACCAAACGACCATTTTTCCATCGCATAAGGGACCATGTTACCCTTGTACGAGGAAAGAAAATGGAGACCCCAATCAGTCGCCACATGGGACTCTTTCATGCCCATGATGACAAAAAAATGCATTTCTTCGCACTTGAGCATGTACCCCGGGGGAAAGGGGTGGCAATTATGACCGCACCCTACTTCAACGTGAGGCTCGCTGGATATTTGACCTGAAAGCCACCACCTTACCCGGTTTAAATGATGCCCTCAGTTACAAATCCTTTCTCTGATAAATGCAGCTCCAGACTATATTAGCAATACAAATATCTTTCTTTTCACTCTTTTCCTGGGCTTTAATCATTTCCCTGTCCAATTAGTTTGTCAATGAACTAGAAACTATTGTCATTTAATATGATATATATATATGTTGGATATTGTTAACATAATTCTGTTACTGTTTTAAGGCCGATCGGGACACGACTGGAGGGGCTGACTTACCACTGGTACGACCCTGTTTGAATATGTACTGTTACATATTCAACAAACCTCAATATGCATTACTTTTTCAATTCAACGGAGATGTTCCCTATAGGTTGCCTAGTCGGCGTTTGCAGTCACTTGTATGGGCGCCCCGGGGTTCCTGGCGGATCGCGGCGAATCAGACCCCTATCGTTGCTACCCCCCAGCTACCCCCCCTTTCTGGCCAGGTAAGGTGCCCTCTGTTCTCGGTCCAATGACTGGGACTTTCTCTCCCGTCAGGCTGGCAGGTCACTCTGGCGGTTTATGCCCGCTGCTGTGCCCTTCCACCCCTATTTGGGGATCCCCTGTCCCACTCTCTGATGTAGCGAGGTGAGGGCAAACGGGATTTCCCAAAATGGCCGCCGCCGCGCCGCACACAAGCGGCGTGACGTCAGACGCTTGGCGCCGACGGCGTGGTTCGCCGCCGACGCATGCGCACCACGCACTTTAGAACAATTGGCGCCAAACTTTGCCGCCAAAGCGCCCACGACCCGGCGGTGACGTCAGACGCCGCCGGATCGGAGAGCACACTATATCTGGCAGTCCCCTCTGCCACTCTATCCCTGTCAGGAGCCAAAGCACATCGTTAGGTGAGGCATCTAACCTGCCTCCCTTTTGTGCCTAACCCGCTACCATCTACCTACCACACCATTGGGGTAAGATCCCTTTTTTTGAATCTTTTTATCTTTTGATGCCCTTTTAGCTATACAGCCCTTTATGGACTGACATGAATATTGCTACCTTACTAGATATTAATATACTCATTTAAACATTTCAGACAACACTGCAATGTTTCTAACATTTGGACTATGGTGCAGTAGAATACGTGCACCTCATTCCACCTGCAGTCTGATTTGCATACTACTTGACTTCCACAAGGTACAGCCTTTCATTATTATTGTATTTACAATACAATGAACCATGTGAACCCAACCTCTTATTAACTCCCTCAATGGTTCTATCCATCTCAATCTATCTAGTGTTGTCTCTCTGCAAGTGACTATTAGCCGGCGCCGGCAACCTGCGAATAAATCATCTCCTATTTCGATATTTGTTTCTATAACAAGAATCGATTTTAAATACTTTATCCATCAAGCTTCTTAAAACATATGTGGTAAGTCTGGTCCCTTTTCATGTTTTTGTGTCCTGATCTGCTTTCTATGCCCCAAGATTATGTAACATTGTACTAACCTAAAGGTTATAGCAACTGCTCACACCCCCAGATGTATATTTTTGAGCCAATGTATGTATACATGTCGCACATACGTGCATAGTATGGTTTATGTAACACTGCTTAAAAGGACTTTTGCTTATGAAACTTTGTTATTTCAGCATACTTTTGAGCCAAACCTATCAATCTCCTGAAGAAACTCTAATGAGTGAAACATGTCGAGTATGGCGAAGCTCTATACAGTTTTTCATCTGATGTAACACATATGTCTGTAATGTATGGATATAACATTTGTGTCCTTTTCTATATCTTACTCCTATTTGGAAAATAAAAATTTCTATATTTTTTATATATACATCTTCTTAATTCATTGTGTACCCTATTCAAACCAAGATACCGTTAACAAAAAATCCCGGAGGCTTGTGGCCTCACTCCTTCCCCCAAAACTTATTTTTATAGATTTATTGGGATTTTGGTATCACTACCTGTTCAACTGCTTCATCTAGTTTTCCCATTTAAACATTTTCGGGCGTTACCCGCCCATCACTTCTATAGATGAAGTCAGAATTTATTGAACCCACTATCTGCCAGCCTTAGGCTGACTTCAATTACCGAGCTCTAGAATTACATAATTACTGTCAACCTTAATGTTCTGGCAGGGAAGTCTTCTTTTCTTCTTTTTCTCTATTTTGTATTATCCATTTAGCTGTATTTATTTCTGTTGCTGGTTACTTATGGCTAATTACTGCGGCCAAGCCTTTGATGGCCTTATGGATACTTTCCAAAAAACCCAAAACCCCTTGGGAGGGGGTCTTACTATGGATCGCTTCTTTTTGCGACTCCAGCGTATGTTGGAAAGAAAATCCAGAATATACTGGAATAAATGGTACTTTACTAAATATGTCGACGATGAAATGTCTCCGTGGGGTTTAAGGATTCAAATCTTCCCCACTATACAAAAATTGGAACCTGACTTTAAAGTACAATGGGAGGCCAATTTACAACAGTGCTCGGTTCAGATGATGAATCTCCTCTGTCTTCACTATACCACAGAACTAACTAGTGTTGACAGAGAGATAGAAAAACTGTATGAGGAAAACCGGGCAATATCCCTGGATGCATTATTCACCGAGCGTGAGACTGCACTCAGGGAAGGACTTGAAAAATATGTAACTGATCTTTTGAAAACAAAGGAAAAAAAATTTATGAGAGACAAATTATCCTATGATAATCATCAGGCATACAACTGGGCTCCCCCACAAAACAGAAGACGTTTTACCAAACCTTCTCTAAAACCGGAAAGAATCCCAGATTTAACTGATTCAGACACTTCCTCTCACTCTTCTATCTCTTCCTCACAGGCACCTGGTCAGTCAACCTCAACTAAGATGTCACAACAACACATACGCAAGGAGGGTAATGTAAATGCACACACTGGAAAACTTAAGAGTTCTCCCATACGTAATCGCACTCAAATCAGCACTAGAGCCTCAGCTGCTAAAGCTATGGGCAATACCAAGACACTCACAATATCTGATATCCCCACTTTCACCCCCAATCACTCTTTACCCCCAATACCCCCACTTACAGGGGGACAGGCTGAGGCTGCTACCGAATCGGTTTTTCGGACAGCACCAATCTTTACCCAACCGGTACTAGACCAAAGGAAACACTTGGAATCGATCACGACACAGACCAAACAAATGAAAACCACCTTGAAATAATTAATCTTTCCACCTACACTCTCACTGCAACACAAATATCACTACTAAAACTGGGGCTCACCTTTTGCCCCACCAAATCTGTAGATGCTTTTGAATTAGTAAAAGACCTTAATCTATTTTCACGGAAACTAATGTTCCGTATTATGTTTGACAAATCCGGTTCATCAACCGGTGCTGGTATTTTGACCAGTGCCCCCCCCTGTTCACCTCCTCAACATTTGTCCATCAATGACCTAAAAGCCATGGAGGAGCTTATGGAGCTGTGGGACGAGGGACACATTGACGAGGTGGACCTGGCGGAGGCTGAGGCTCTCCTTCCAGATGTTCCCCCCCGTCTCTCTGCCCCCCCTCCCCCGGTGGTCTCTATCCTTCCCCCTCGGGAATACAAATTAAAATCTACAACTTTTCCATCTTTCCAAGGCAATCCCAATGTTTGGGCATTCACCCAACAAGTCACTAATGAAATTCGAAAAACCAAGTGGTCTGACCCACCCAAGTCCAATCTTACCTTACAACAAAGGGAAGCTTTGCGCTCCCTACAATTGGAAACCAATATAGTTATCAAACCTTCGGACAAGGGGGGAAACTTGGTCATTATGGACAAACATCAGTATGAATCGATGGTTCTTCACTTATTACAGAATCGTGAATGGTATCGCAAAATACCAGAGAGTCATGTAAACTACACGATCAGCAAATTCAGACATTTACTGGGCTCTGCGTTCCATCAGAATCTAATCACTAAAAAAACTTATGATTTTCTTAATATTCTGTTTCCCAAAACTCCCACGTTATATGCCTTACCCAAAATCCATAAGAATGCCACTAATCCACCAGGCCGCCCCATAGTTTCCGGCAACGGATGTCTCACAGAGAATGCCAGCGCTCTGGTGGATGACTTTCTTCGCCCACATGTTGAGGGACTTGCCTCCTATTTACAGGATACACGAGACCTATTGAGGGCTCTCGATGGGATCTCGTTGCCATCTGAATCTTGGCTTGTTGCTCTCGATGTCGAGGCCCTTTACAACTCCATACCCCATGACCTGGGGGTCAGAGTTGTGAGGGGCTTCGTTTCCGAGAGCAACAGGTCATCACCTAAATACAACGATTTCATTGTCCAACTACTAGATTTCATACTTAACAATAATATTTTTCTTTTCGGGCGCTCCCACTACCTCCAGATACAGGGTGTGGCAATGGGGACCAAATGTGCCCCATCCTATGCTAATCTGTATCTGGGGGGGTGGGAGCGTCACCTATTTCAGAGAGATGACATACAGGTATTTTTGGATCAAATTCCAATCTGGAGAAGATACATCGACGATGTGTTTTTCATCTGGACAGGTACAGAATCCGATCTAATGCTTTTTTATGAGAGGCTTAAGATCAACACGTTTAATTTGAGCTTCACAATGGAAAGAAATCAATCACACTTAACTTTTCTTGACATAACCATTTATGTTGATGATGCGGGTAATGTGGGCACAACCCTCTACCGCAAGCCATCTGCTGCCAATACATTGCTACACGCAACGAGCTCCCACCCCAGTCCCTTGGTGGCAAGTGTACCCTATGGGCAATATCTCCGTGTTAAGCGAAACTGCAGTCAAGACTCCCACTTTAAAGTGGAGGCCAAAAAACTGCAGCAACGCCTACAACATCGTGGTTATAGCTCAACATGTTTAAAAAAGTCTTACTTAAAAGCCAAGCAACACAATCGTCTTAACCTCATACACAGAACAAAAGCACCCACCACCGACCCAGGCTTAAGAATCATCACTCGTTTCTCTGGACATCATGCTCAGGTGCGGAGAATTCTTGACAAGTATTGGTATTTGCTCAAGGCTGATCCCTCAATATCCAAACATGTGGGGGATTACCCAGAAATCACCTACAGAAGATCTCAATCCCTCAGAGACACCCTTGTACGCAGTCACCATGTCCCAACACCAAAGGGTTGTTTCAACCCAAAGGCAAATGTTGGAAGTAAGCCTTGTCACAAATGCAATTTCTGTCGCTATATATATGCATCCAAACAAATCACGTTACCAAACAAAAGAATTTATAAACCCAAATTTCTGGCCAATTGCCAATCAGTCGGTATAGTCTACATTATGTTATGTGAATGCACAGCTTTCTATATTGGCAAAACCAAACGACCATTTTTCCATCGCATAAGGGACCATGTTACCCTTGTACGAGGAAAGAAAATGGAGACCCCAATCAGTCGCCACATGGGACTCTTTCATGCCCATGATGACAAAAAAATGCATTTCTTCGCACTTGAGCATGTACCCCCGGGGGAAAGGGGTGGCAATTATGACCGCACCCTACTTCAACGTGAGGCTCGCTGGATATTTGACCTGAAAGCCACCACCTTACCCGGTTTAAATGATGCCCTCAGTTACAAATCCTTTCTCTGATAAATGCAGCTCCAGACTATATTAGCAATACAAATATCTTTCTTTTCACTCTTTTCCTGGGCTTTAATCATTTCCCTGTCCAATTAGTTTGTCAATGAACTAGAAACTAATGTCATTTAATATGATATATATATATGTTGGATATTGTTAACATAATTCTGTTACTGTTTTAAGGCCGATCGGGACACGACTGGAGGGGCTGACTTACCACTGGTACGACCCTGTTTGAATATGTACTGTTACATATTCAACAAACCTCAATATGCATTACTTTTTCAATTCAACGGAGATGTTCCCTATAGGTTGCCTAGTCGGCGTTTGCAGTCACTTGTATGGGCGCCCCGGGGTTCCTGGCGGATCGCGGCGAATCAGACCCCTATCGTTGCTACCCCCCAGCTACCCCCCCTTTCTGGCCAGGTAAGGTGCCCTCTGTTCTCGGTCCAATGACTGGGACTTTCTCTCCCGTCAGGCTGGCAGGTCACTCTGGCGGTTTATGCCCGCTGCTGTGCCCTTCCACCCCTATTTGGGGATCCCCTGTCCCACTCTCTGATGTAGCGAGGTGAGGGCAAACGGGATTTCCCAAAATGGCCGCCGCCGCGCCGCACACAAGCGGCGTGACGTCAGACGCTTGGCGCCGACGGCGTGGTTCGCCGCCGACGCATGCGCACCACGCACTTTAGAACAATTGGCGCCAAACTTTGCCGCCAAAGCGCCCACGACCCGGCGGTGACGTCAGACGCCGCCGGATCGGAGAGCACACTATATCTGGCAGTCCCCTCTGCCACTCTATCCCTGTCAGGAGCCAAAGCACATCGTTAGGTGAGGCATCTAACCTGCCTCCCTTTTGTGCCTAACCCGCTACCATCTACCTACCACACCATTGGGGTAAGATCCCTTTTTTTGAATCTTTTTATCTTTTGATGCCCTTTTAGCTATACAGCCCTTTATGGACTGACATGAATATTGCTACCTTACTAGATATTAATATACTCATTTAAACATTTCAGACAACACTGCAATGTTTCTAACATTTGGACTATGGTGCAGTAGAATACGTGCACCTCATTCCACCTGCAGTCTGATTTGCATACTACTTGACTTCCACAAGGTACAGCCTTTCATTATTATTGTATTTACAATACAATGAACCATGTGAACCCAACCTCTTATTAACTCCCTCAATGGTTCTATCCATCTCAATCTATCTAGTGTTGTCTCTCTGCAAGTGACTATTAGCCGGCGCCGGCAACCTGCGAATAAATCATCTCCTATTTCGATATTTGTTTCTATAACAAGAATCGATTTTAAATACTTTATCCATCAAGCTTCTTAAAACATATGTGGTAAGTCTGGTCCCTTTTCATGTTTTTGTGTCCTGATCTGCTTTCTATGCCCCAAGATTATGTAACATTGTACTAACCTAAAGGTTATAGCAACTGCTCACACCCCCAGATGTATATTTTTGAGCCAATGTATGTATACATGTCGCACATACGTGCATAGTATGGTTTATGTAACACTGCTTAAAAGGACTTTTGCTTATGAAACTTTGTTATTTCAGCATACTTTTGAGCCAAACCTATCAATCTCCTGAAGAAACTCTAATGAGTGAAACATGTCGAGTATGGCGAAGCTCTATACAGTTTTTCATCTGATGTAACACATATGTCTGTAATGTATGGATATAACATTTGTGTCCTTTTCTATATCTTACTCCTATTTGGAAAATAAAAATTTCTATATTTTTTATATATACATCTTCTTAATTCATTGTGTACCCTATTCAAACCAAGATACCGTTAACAAAAAATCCCGGAGGCTTGTGGCCTCACTCCTTCCCCCAAAACTTATTTTTATGTAATCGCTCATGTGTGCCAGGCTGCCCAGAGGCAAGGAAAAGCTGTCCTTGTTGGTGCAGGAACCCACCCTCGTAGCCACTTGTAAATGACTGCCCTGAAAGCCTTGGAAATGAACCCTCTTCCTCCTCCTCCTCATCATCCTGTGCCACATCCTCTTCCATCATCGCCTTAAGAGTTTTTTCAAGGAGGCATAGAACTGGGATAGTAACGCTGAGAACGGCATCATCGGCACTGGCCATGTTGGTGGAGTACTCGAAACAGCGCAACAAGGCACACAGGTCTCGCATGGAGGCCCAGTTATTGGCGGTGAAGTGGTGCTGTTCCGCAGAGCGACCCACGCGTGCGTGCTGCAGCTGAAACTCCACTATCGCCTGCTGCTGCTCGCACAGTCTGGCAAGCATGTGCAAGGTGGAGTTCCACCCTGTGGGTACGTCACATATGAGACGGTGAGCGGGAAGACAGGGTGAGAACGCCGAAAGTGCGCACAGACGGCCCGCACTTTATGCAGCAGCTCTGGCATATCGGGGTAATTCTTCAGGAACCTCTGGACCACCAAGTTCAGCACATGCGCCAGGCAAGGGATGTGCGTCAAACCGGCAAGGCCCAGAGCTGCTACGAGATTTCGCCCATTATCGCACACCACCAGGCCGGGCTTGAGGCTCACTGCCACCAACCACTCATCGGTCTGTTGTTCCATGTCCCTCCACAACTCCTGCGCGGTGTGGGGTTTTTCCCCCAAACAGGAAAGTTTTAAAACTGACTGCTGTCGTTTAGCCCTGGCTGTGCTGAAGTTGGTGGTGAAGGTGTTACGCTGACCGGATGAGGAGGCGGTAGAGGATGAGGAGGAGGAGTAGGAGGAGTTAGCAACAGGAGAAAAACTGAAGTGCCCTGCAATCCTCGTTGGTGGAAGCGCCAAACTGCTATCCGCCTCAGGCCCAGCCGCCACTACATTTACCCAGTGTGCTGTTAGGGAGATATAACGTCCCTGACCGTGCTTACTGGTCCACGCATCCGTAGTTAGGTGGACCTTGCCACAGATGGCGTTGCGCAGTGCACACCTGATTTTGTCCCCCACTTGGTTGTGCAGGGAAGGGATAGCTCGTCTGGAAAAGTAGTGGCGGCTGGGCACGACGTACTGTGGGACAGCCAATGACATCAGCCTTTTAAAACTCTGCGTCTCCACCAGACGGAATGACAGCATTTCAAAGGCGAGGAATTTTGAAATGCTGGAATTCAGGGCCAGGGATCGCGGGTGGCTAGGTGGCTACTTCCTCTTCCGCTCCAGTGTTTGGGAAATAGAGAGCTGAAAGCTTCCATGGGACATTGTGGAGATGGTTGGTGACCCAGGTGGTAGTGTTGCTGGCAGATCCTCTGTTTGCGGGTTGGCAGGTGTCACTGTCACTACAGAGGTGGATGAAGAGGCCGAGACTGCAGCAGAAGAGGAAGCAGGAGGAGCCAGGGACCTTTCTTGGTTTTTGCGATGTCTACTCCACTGCATCTCGTGCTTTGCACTTAGTTGCCTGGTCATGCAGGTTGTGCTCAGGTTGAGAACGTTTATGCCTCGCTTCAAGCTCTGATTGCACAGCGTGCAAACCACTCGTGTCTTGTCATCAGGACATTGTCTGAAGAACTGCCACGCTAGGGAACTCCTTGCACCTGGCTTTGGTGTGCTCGGTCCCTTGCTGCGTTGGGCAGTAGCAGACGTACTGTCTAGGGGACTGACGCTCCGCTTTTGCACCCTGCTCCCTCTTCTGCTGTGCTGGTGGCTCTGTGCGACCACCACCTCTTCCTCTGAACTACACTGGTCACCTGCATGATGTTGATTCCATGTGGGGTCAAGGACCTCATCGTCCTCCACATCATCTTCCACCCAAAATTCACCCCTGCCCTCCTTGTTGGTCTGCACAATGGCGAAAGCAGCAGCAGTTGGCACCTGTGTTTCGTCATCATCCGAGACGTGCTGCAATGGTCCTCCCATGTACTCATTATGAAACATAAGTGGTTAGGCATCGGTGCACACAATCTCTTCCACTTCTGGGGCAGGGCTAGGTGGATGGCCCTGGGAAACCCTGCTAACAGAATCATCAAAAAGCAGAAGAGACTGCTGCATGATTTGGGGCTCAGACTGATTGGCTGATTTGCAAGGGGGTGAGGTGAAAGACTGATGGACATCGGCTGCAGGTGCCAACTCTGAACTTTCATCAGGGGACTGGCTGGGAGACAATGTGAAGGAACCGGAGGCACTGTCAGCAGCAACCCAATCTACTATCGCCTGTACTTGTCCTGGCCTCGACATTCGTACAGCCTCATTAGGCGCGCCAAAATACTGCTGCAGGCTCTGTCGCCTACTCTCACCTGAGGAAGGTGTTTCACTAGTGCGTGTAGCTGGCACAGATCGACCACGTCCTCTCCCTGCAACAGGAGCGCCACCAGCAGCACCACGACCCGGGCCACGTCCCCTTTTTGATGATCTCCTCATATTTTCAAAATGTATGATCTCGCCCTAAATGGGTGTTTATGAAAACGCAGAAAATGCTATTGTGAAAAAAAACCACTGCAAAATATTTTTTTTTTTTTTGCAATGTTTTTGCAATATCAGAATACACAGACAATATGTAAAGCGTTTATGAAAACGCAGAAAATGCTATTGTGAAAAAAAACACTGCAAAATTAAATTTTTTTGCAATGTTTTTGCAATATCAGAATACACAGACAGTATGTAAAGCGTTTATGAAAACGCAGAAAATGCTATTGTGGAAAAAAAACACCGCAAAATATTTTTTTTTTACAGTTCGGGTTCGCTCAACCCTAGTCATAGATCCATAAACTGTTTTCAATAATACATGATATACTTATACATTATATAAACTAGAGCTTCCCTTTCATCACTTACCTAAAACCTTCTCAGGATCATCAATGTGCAACGCTAAATGAAAGAAATAGGAATATGTATCATTTCATGAAAAACATTAGTAAGGGCCAGGAACACATAAAAAAACTAAACTAATTACAGCTATAACTGACCTTTTCTTGGTATCATTCTCTATTGTTTATTCAGTAGACTATGATGTCATTGATAGCAGAATTGTCTGAATTTGCAAACGTTTTGTAATAATGATTTGCCATAATTTTCAATAGTTCTCCCACCATCTCCAACACTGGTGGAGACTTTGTCTCAGTTCCACCCTCTGAGCTTTTCTCTCTTTTCCCTCAGGTACACCGCCTGTAACTTGCAATGTTTTTTGCCTGGCTGCTCTTCCACACAAAGTACCAACAACCATTCCTGGCATTATCACACAGTGGGAGTGAAGACCTGGATATTTCCACCATCTGCTGCCCACATCTGATCACCACTTGTGATATCGAGTGATTAAAGAAGTATGGCCAAAGCTATTTTGGCTGTACTTTTTTCTATGGATGACAGGACTGCCCTTCGTTCTGCCTTCCTGTGACCAGTTTCCAGCTGACGACGAGCTAAAGCCGCCCTTCAACCAGTCCAGGCTCTTTAAATTTGGGATCCAGGGGGAAAGAAACAGCCAGATCGCTGTTCTGTGTACACAGAGTCCTGGGTGTTTGTAAACAGAACTCTGTGCTGTGATTGGATACAGGTGATCAGCAGGTCTCAGACAAAATCATTGCGGTCTTATGCATAGCATTAACATATGCGCTTTAATGTGTGTTGGGCTAAGAACGTCCATTCTTTGGAATGGGTTGACAGAACTCACTAAAATCTCCCCCACCAGCTTTTTAAACACAGATCACCAGTACACACAGTGGGACAAGGTCAACTGGGGCCCAGGGTGAAGAAAGGAAACTGCGACCCAACCCTCCCCATTGAGTGGATGCAGAGCCCCTTCTTCTCCCACCGCCTGGTACACAAAGCTAACCCCTCATCCCACCCCTCTCCCCTGCCCTCCCCAGTACAGAGATCTTCCCACCCCCCCAAGAACTGAGGTCCCCCTCCTCCCCAGTACAGTGCTCCCCCACCCCGTAGCACCCCCCAAAATACAGAGCTCACCCCACCTCCTAGCACCCCCCAGTACAAGGAGCTCCCCACCTCCCAGCATCCCCAATACATGGCTCTCCCCAAACCTTCTAGCACCCCCAATACATAAATCTCTCCCACCTCCTAGCACCTCCCAATACACAGAGTTATCCACAACTTCCTTGCACCCCCTAATACAAAGAAATCCCCCCACCTCCTAGTACCCCCCAGTATACAGAGCACTCCTATTACCCCCCAATACAGAGCCCCCCATCTCCTATCACCCCCTAACACACAGAGCTCCCTCCACCTCCTAGTACCCCACAATACATCAATATTCCTACACCTCCTAGCATCCCCAATACTCAACCTCCCACCTCCGTGCACTCCCTAATACACAGAGTCCCCCCATCTCCTAGCATTTCCCAATACACAGAGCTCCGTCCAACTCCGAGCTCCAATACACAATCTCCCCGTGCCTCCAGGCCCCTAAATACACAAACTCCCCCCACTTCCTAGTCCCTCAATACAGAGAGCCCCCAACCTCCTAGCACTCCCCAATACATAGTGCTCTCCCACCTCCTAGCACCACCAATAAATAGTGCTCATCTCATCTCCTAGCACCTCCCCAATAAACAGTGCTCCCCCCAACTCCGAGCCCCCAATTACACAGATCTCCCACCTCCTCCCGTGGCTGCCCAGTACAGAACTACTGCAGAGCTAGCTAGCAAGCTACCTTGCCTCCTGGCAGCTGCTCCTCTTAAACTGAGGAGGCGCTGTCACTTTATGCTCGCTGTCTCATATGTAAACACAGGATTGGCTTAGGAAGCCACTTCTGTGTTTACAAGTGACAGCAGACGGTGGGGAGCATTCTTTATGATCACAATTCCTAAATTCAAAAATTCATAAATTCGTAAATTCCAAAATTCGAAAAATCGTAAATTTGAAAATCTGAAAATAGGAAAGAAAATCTGAAAGTTCAAAAGAACGAAAATCCGAAAATTTGAAAGAATACAGTAACTAACAAACTAACTAATAATAACTAACTATTAAATTAAATGTATTGGAATTTCCTTTCAAATTTGGCTGTTACTGACTGTAACAAACACGAAGTTATCTGAAGTTACGAATTATCAGAAATAATGAATGCCACATCTAAACAAATGAAACGGATCAAATTAATAATAAATAATAATAATAATTTGTATTATTTTTATTATTGTTATTTATTATTATTAATTTATTAGGTTCCATTCGATTAGATATGGCATTCGTTATTTCGGATAATTCATAACTTTGGATAAATTCATATTCGTTGCGTCCACTAACAATCAAATTTGAAAGGAAATTCCAATACCTATAATTTAATTATTAGTTATTATTTCAGATTTTCTAATTTTTGGGTTATTGGATTTTCGAATTTCAAATTTCCGAGTTCTCTAATTTACGAATTTCAAATTTCCGAGTTCTCTAATTTACGAATTCAATCATTTTTAAATTTAGGAATTTAGGAATTTTCGAAAACTCTAATTCACGAGTATTCAGGAAAATTCTTTAAACGGGTTTTTGTTAATTCTGATGTTTCCGAATCAACGCATTTGTCAAAAATGTGTTTAAAAAACGAATTCGTAACTAAACGAATTGCACATGTCTAAATGCACATAGCATGTCCTGATGTGTGATAAGGTAATGTGCACTGTAATATGCACTTTACGGCTATACAACCATATTAATGGTCTCCAAATTGTAAGATTCGGTCATCATTTTCAATTCAAATACAATTCAAAATTATTTAGAAAAAAAAAAAAACGTTAACAGTAGACCATCTATAATACATGTCATAGATCCATAAGTTATATTCTATACATTATATACTAATAAACACTATAAACTAGAGCTTCACTTTCATCACTTACATTCATCCTACTTACCTTCCTTGGAAATGTCTTTTTGAGCATTAACTGAAAGAAATATAATTTCATTAAAAAATGTAAAGGCCAAGAAAACATAAAAAACAAGTTTCTTTGTATTAGTATCTGTTGTTTATTTGTAAAAATACTTATACAGGATATACATTTTTACGGTCTAGGAAAACATAAAAACAAAACTAGTTGCACCTATAAGTGACCTTTTCTTAGTATCATACTCCATTGTTTATTCAGTCGAATATTACATCATTGGGAGCAGAATTTGCCAAGACTTTGCAAGAATGATTTGCCATTATTTTCAACAAAATGAAAATAAAAACCATGGGGGTAAAAATAAGCAGAAGAACAGATTATATAGGAGGGAGTTATAGAAGGAAGGGAGATTAGATTATGGAGGAGGGAGTGATGGAAGGCAGGGAGATCAGATTATGGAGGAGGGAGTGATAGGAGGCGGGGAGATCAGATTATGGAGGCGGGAGTGATAGGAGGCGGGGAGATCAGATTATGGAGGAGGGAGTGATAGGAGGCGGGGAGGTCAGATTATGGAGGAGGGAGTGATAGGAGGCAGGGAGTTTAGATTATGGAGGAGGGAGTGATAGGAGGCAGGGAGATCAGATTATGGAGGAGGGAGTGATAGGAGGCAGGGAGTTTAGATTATGGAGGAGGGAGTGATAGGAGGCAGGGAGATCAGATTATGGAGGAGGGAGTGATAGGAGGAAGAGAGATTTTGATTATGGAGGAGGGAGTGATATATGACGTCCTCCCAGAACAATAGTGCTCCCGACCAGCCGTTATTGTACAATAACCTGGGTAGGAAGGTATTTAAGTAACGCAGTTCTGAATATCAAAATATGGCCTGGTCATGAAGGGGGGTAAAACTTTGCAGTGGTTAAGTGGATAATACAGGGTGTCATAGATCCATAAACTGTTTTCAATAATACATGATATACTTATACATTATATAACCTACCTAAAACCTTGTCAGGATCATCAATGTGCAACGCTAAATGAAAGAAATAGGAATATGTATCATTTCATAAAAATCATTGGTAAAGGCCAGGAACACATAAAAAATCTAAACTAATTACAGCTATAACTGACCTTTTCTTGGTATCATTCTCTATTGTTTATTCAGTAGACTATGATGTCATTGATAGCAGAATTGTCTGAATTTGCAAACGTTTTGTAATAATGATTTGCCATAATTTTCAATAGGTCTCCCACCATCTCCAACACTGGTGGAGACTTTGTCTCAGTTCCACCCTCTGAGCTTTTCTCTCTTTTCCCACAGGTACGGCATTATCACACCGTGGGAGTGAAGACCTGGATATTTCCACCATCTGCTGCCCACATCTGATCACCACTTGTGATATCGAGTGATTAAAGAAGTATGGCCAAAGCTATTTTGGCTGTACTTTTTTCTATGGATGACAGGACTGCCCTTTGTTCTGCCTTCCTGTGACCGGTTTCCAGCTGACAACAGGCTAAAGCCGCCCTTCAACCTGTCCAGGCTCTTTAAATTTGGGATCCCCTTTTTGAGGGGGAAAGAAACAGTCAGATCGCTGTTCTGTGTACACAGAGTCCTGGGTGTTTGTAAACAGAACTCTGTGCTGTGATTGGATACAGGTGATCAGCAGGTCTCAGACAAAATCATTGCGGTCTTATGCATTGCATTAACATCTGTGCTTTAATGCGCATTGGGCTAAGAATGTCCATTCTTTGGAATGGGTTAACAGAACTCACTAAAATCTCCCCAACCAGCTTTTTAAACACAGATCACCAGTACACACAGTGGGACAAGTGCAACCGGGGCCCAGGGTGAAGAAAGGAAACTGCGACCCCCCCTCCCCATTGTGTGGATGCAGAGCCCCTTCTTCTCCCACCGCCTGGTACACAAAGGTCCCCCCTCATCCCACCCCCCTCCCCTGCCCTCCCCAGTACAGAGATCTTCCCACCCTCCAAGAACTGAGGTCCCCCTCCTCCCCAGTACAGTGCTCCCCACCCCGTAGCAACCCCCCCAAAATACAGAGCTCACCCCACCTCCTAGCACCCCCCAATACAAGGAGCTCCCCACCTCCCAGCATCCCCAATACATAGCTCTCCCCAAACCTTCTAGCACCCCCAATACATAGATCTCTCTCACCTCCTAGCACCTCCCAATACACAGAGTTATCCGCAACTTCCTAGCACCCCCCTAATACAAAGAAATCCCCCCACCTCCTAGTACCCCCCAGTACACAGAGCATTCCTATTACCCCCAATACAGAGCCCCCATCTCCTATCACCCCCTAACACACAGAGCTCCCTCCACCTCCTAGTACCCCACAATACATCAATATGCCTACACCTCCTAGCATCCCCAATACTCAACCCCCCACCTCCTTGCACTCCCTAATACACAGAGTTCCCCCATCTCCTAGCATTTCCCAATACACAGAGCTCCCACCAACTCCGAGCTCCAATACACAATCTCCCCGTACCTCCAGGCCCCTAAATACACAAACTCCCCCCACTTCCTAGTCCCCCAATACACAGAGCCCCCAACCTCCTAGCACTCCCCAATACATAGTTCTCTCCCATCTCCTAGCAGCTCCCAATACACAGAGTTATCCACATCTTCCTAGTACCCCCTAATACAAATAAATCCCCCACCTCCTATTACCCCCCAATACACAGAGCACTCCTGTTACCCCCCAATACAGAGCCCCCCATCTCCTAGCACCCCATAATACACAGAGCTCCCCCCACCTACTAGTACCCCACAATACATTGAGCTCCCTACACCTCCTAGCACCTCCTAATATACAGAGCTCCCTCCACCTCCTAATGCCCCGCAATACATAAAGCTCCCTACACCTCCTAGCATCCCCAATACTCAACCCCCCACCTCCTTGCACTCACTTATACACAGAGTTCCCCCACCTCCTAGCATTTCTAAATACACAGAGCTCCCTCCAACTCCGAGCTCCCAATTCACAATCTCCCCGTACCTCCAGGCCCCAAAATACACAACCTCCCCCCACTTCCGAGTCCCCCAATACACAGAGCCCCAACCTCCTAGCACTCCCCAATAAATAGTGCTCTCCCACCTCCTAGCACCACCAATAAATAGTTCTCATCTCATCTCCTAGCACCCCCCAATACACAGACCTCCCACCTCCTCCCGTGGCTGCCCAGTACAGAACTACTGCAGAGTGTTTCATATCTTGCCTCCTGGCAGCTGCTCCTCTTGAACTGAGGAGGTGCAGTCACTTGATGCTCGCTGTGTCATATGTAAACACAGGATTGGCTTAGGAAGCCACTTCTGTGTTTACAAGTGACAGCAGACGGTGGGGAGCATTCTTTATGATCACAATTCAAAAATTCATAAATTCGTAAATTCCAAAATTAGAAAAATCGTAAATTTGTCAATTTGAAAATCTGAAAATAGGAAAGAAAATCTGAAAATTCAAAAGAACGAAAATCCGAAAATTTGAAAGAATACAGTAACTAACTAACTAATAACTAACTATTAAATTAAATGTATTGGAATTTCCTTTCAAATTTGGCTGTTACTGAACGTAACAAACACGAAGTTATCTGAAGTTACAAATTATCAGAAATAATGAATGCCACATCTAAACAAATGAAACGGAACAAATTAATAATAAATAATAATAATAATTTGTATTATTTTCATTATTGTTATTTATTATTATTAATTCATTACGTTCCATTCGATTCGATACGGCATTCGTTATTTCGGATAATTCATAACTTTGGATAAATTCGTATTCGTTGCGTCCACTAACAATCAAATTTGAAAGGAAATTCCAATACCTATAATTTAATTGTTAGTTATTATTTCAGATTTTCAAATTTTTGAGTTTGTGGATTTTCGACTTTCGAATTTCAAATTTCTGAGTTCTCGAATTTACGAATTTACGAATTTAATCATTTTTAAATTTAGGAATTTACGAATTTTCGAATATTCAAATTTACGAGTATTCAGGAAAATTCGTTAAACGGGTTTTCGTTAATTCGGCTTGTTTCTAAAACAACGCATTTGTCAAAAATTGTAAGGTTCCGTCATCATTTTCAAGCATATAATCCCTTTCATCACTTACCTGAAGGCTTCTTAATAAAATCACGGAATGATTCTAAATGAAAGAAATTGAAATATGTATAATTGCAAAAAAAATAAATTTTAAGGTCTTTTCTTACAGTATATATACACAAAAATAAGCCATATACACTTACGTTTGTACACATACAGTACCGTATTTATCGGCGTATAACACGCATGTTTTCCCCCTTAAAATCGGGGGAAAGTCGTGGGTGCGTGTTATACGCCGATCCCCCCCCAAAAAAGTGACAAAAAAAATGAAACGGCGCCAAAAAATGGCGACCGCCGTCAAAAAAAAAAAACGAGCGCCGCCGAAAAAAAACGAGTGCCGCCGAAAAAAAAACGAGCGCCACCGAAAAAGACCGATCTGACTGTTCGGCGCCGCTCGCAGTCAAGCCTCCCTGCTTTCGCTTCCGAAACAGCAGGGAGGCGGGACTGCGAGTGGAGCCGAACAGACGGCTTGGGCTTTTCCGGAGGCGCTCGGTCTTTAATGGCGGCGCCCGCTCGTTCTTCTCCGACGGGAAATTTAAACATGCCACAGACGCTGACAAGCTACAAGACACACTGGGCAAGGCTGCAATACACACTGGGCAAGGCTGCAATACACACTGGGCAAGGCTGCAATACACACTGGGCAAGGCTGCAATACACACTGGGCAAGGCTGAAAATCACACTGGGCAAGGCTGCAAATCACACTGGGCAAGGCTGCAAATCACGCTGGGCAAGGCTGCAAATCACGCTTGGCAAGGCTGCAAATCACGCTGGGCAAGGCTGCAAATCACGCTGGGCAAGGCTGCAAATCACGCTGGGCAAGGCTGCAAATCACGCTGGGCAAGGCTGCAAATCACGCTGGGCAAGGCTGCAAATGGCGCTGGGCAAGGCTGCAATGACGCTGGGCAAGGCTGCAATGACGATGGGCAAGCTGCAAATGACGCTTAAATGAACTTTTTTTTTTTCCCCTAAACTTCCCTCCTAAACTTTTTTTCCTTAAAATGCCCTCCTAAACTTGCGTGTTATACGCCGGTGCGTGTTATACGCCGATAAATACGGTATATATAGTATGTCTTATAATTAATTCATTATTATATTAACATAGACCGACATACTTTTAATTTCAAATTATAACTGTACATTTACTCACCTTTGATACCAATAGATAAAAAAAAAAATGTTAATATACTGTAAGTGAATCTTTGATAAGTTTTTCTTTAAACCAAGGGGGGGGGGATTTTTATTTCGTTGTAATGTTATCTTGTTTTGGCTTTATACATCGAATCATATTCAGGAGACATTTCTTTGTTCGGAGTGAGTCTGAATCATCTGAATGCTCATCGATCTCTCTGGTTCTGCTCACAATTTCATCTACTGCAATCACAGAGAAGCCGTATCGCAAAAAAATTACCTGGCCATTAAGGGGGTAAATACTTCCAGGGGGTGAAGTGGTTAAATGGTATTTTTTTTCTGTTGTAAATATCACTTTTGTGAGTGTACATCGAACGTTCGCAGGCAGGTGTAAGCCATACCCCAAGCACGTTATTTAAAGGATTTCTGTATTTTTATTGGTGCCCTGAAATAATCACTAAAAGAGCTGCTCATCGCTGAATGATATTCTTTTATTTATTTTTTTGCATTGGTACATATCCCTCAGGGCAGTACCCAGCTCTCCATGCCCTTTGTTTGATTTTGGGAAGGTCTCCATGACATTAAAAAAAAAGTTGGCGGGGAAATGTTTGCTTTCTTTGTAATTGCTGTAGGGCATTGCATGCTGTACAATCACGCCACTTCACAGGAACCCCTCAAGAACGTTATTCAAAGGAGTTGAACATTTTATAATGTAGGATTGTAGTTCGGTAGTTGGCACCCTTAGCTTTCAATGGCTAAAGGGTCTACCATGACCATGTCTGCACTGCTTTAGTATGTTCGCCCCGTGTTGATGTGGCTCTCCAGAGGCTCTAACCCGCCCACCCCCAGCCCAAAACATAATTTTCGAATAGTTGGCTTTGGTACAATTGGTCATAGAGTAGCCATTGTCTGGCAGATCTGGCATTTTTCAGAAGGGTTGGTCTGTCTGAGAGGGCATGCGATCCCGGTATGATCACCAATGGGTTGTCTGTTAAATGTTTAAACTTTAAAACCATCCGACATTCTAAGCCTGAACTCCATAGCAATATGAGCCGGCAATTGCAAAAAACGAAAAAGTATCATTTGGTCAGAATTGGAACTTGGGTCATATAAGCAGGTTTGTCCCGGTATACTTACCTTTCCCATATAAGCAGGTTTGTCCCGGTATACTTACCTTTCCCATATAAGCAGGTTTGTCCCGGTATACTTACCTTTCCCATATAAGCAGGTTTGTCCCGGTATACTTACCTTTCCCATATAAGCAGGTTTGTCCCGGTATACTTACCTTTCCCATATAAGCAGGTTTGTCCCGGTATACTTACCTTTCCCATATAAGCAGGTTTGTCCAGGTATACGTATCTTTCCCATATAAGCAGGTTTGTCCCGGTATACTTACCTTTCCCATATAAGCAGGTTTGTCCCGGTATACTTACGTTTCCCATATAAGCAGGTTTGTCCCGGTATACTTACCTTTCCCATATAAGTAGGCTTGTCCCGGTATACTTACCTTTCCCATATAAGCAGGTTTGTCCTGGTATACTTACCTTTCCCATTTAAGCAGGTTTGTCCCGGTATACTTACCTTTCCCATATAAGCAGGTTTGTCCCGGTATACTTACCTTTCCCATATAAGCAGGTTTGTCCCGGTATACTTACCTTTCCCATATAAGCAGGTTTGTCCCGGTATACTTACCTTTCCCATATAAGCAGGTTTGTCCCGGTATACTTACCTTTCCCATATAAGCAGGTTTGTCCCGGTATACTTACCTTTCCCATATAAGCAGGTTTGTCCCGGTATACTTACCTTTCCCATATAAGCAGGTTTGTCCAGGTATACTTACCTTTCCCATATAAGCAGGTTTGTCCCGGTATACTTACCTTTCCCATATAAGCAGGTTTGTCCAGGTATACGTATCTTTCCCATATAAGCAGGTTTGTCCCGGTATACTTACCTTTCCCATATAAGCAGGTTTGTCCCGGTATACTTACCTTTCCCTGCCATTACCTGCCATTTCCAACAATGTCATGTGGGTGCCGTATTGCATGACTGAGTAATTGTCATTCAAAGTGTGAGAGCACTGAAAGCTGAAAATTGGTCTGGTTAAGAAGGGGCTATAAGTGCCCAGTGGGTAAGTGGTTAATATAAATTTATTGGGATTTTTTTTTGTTAACCAGTGAGATGTAGCAGATAAGTTTTGGCCTACATTTATGAAGGAAACTTGATTTTATTGTACAGTGGAACCTTGGTTAACGAGTAACGCGGTTAACAAGCGTTTTGAAAGACGAGCAACTTTAAAAAAAAAAAATCCTGACTCGGTTTGCGAGTGTTGTCTCACAAAAACTAGCAGAATGCAGTACTGCATTTGGCCAGAGGTGCGGAGGCGTAGATGACACTCGGAACGGTTTGGAGCCGTTCGGAAATACTCGGAATCACTCGAAAATACTTGGAAACACTTGGAAATACTCAGTTCCCGAGTGTTTACAAGCCTTTCCGAGGGCTTCTGAGTTCAGCGGAGCTGTCCCCGAGTATTTCCGAGGCTCTTTGGAGCCCCCCCCCCCCCACCTCTGGCCACATGCGGTATTGCATGCAATAGAATTCAATGCGGAACAAATTATCTTAGTTTTCATTGACTTCTATGGGGAAACTCTCTATGATATGCGAGTGCTTTGGATTACAAGCATTCTCCTGGAATGGATTATGCTTGTAATCCAAGGTTGCACTGTATATCTTTTATAACAGAAAGTAGAACATATTAGGTTTTTCTTTTTTTTTTTCTGTTCAAAAGGTTTTTATTATCGGATGTAAACAGCACAATTTTAGACTTAATCATACAAGTATAACATATAAGTTTGTTAAGTGAAAATACAACGGAAACATACCGTATTTATCGGCGTATAACACGCACCGGCGTATAACACGCACCCCAAGTTTAGGAGGGCATTTTAAGGAAAAAAAGTTTTAGGAGGGAAGTTTAGGGAAAAAAAAACAACTTACATTTAAGCATCGTTTGCAGCTTGCCCAGCGTCATTGCAGCTTGCCCAGCGTCATTGCAGCTTGCCCAGCGTCATTTGCAGCCCTGCCCATCGTCATTGCAGCCTTGCCCAGTGTCATTGCAGCCTTGCCCAGCGTCATTGCAGCCTTGCCCAGCATCATTGCAGTCTTGCCCAGCACCATTGTAGCCTTGCCCATCGTCATTGCAGCCTTGCCCAGTGCCATTGTAGCTTGCCCAGCATAATTTTCAGTCTTTTCCGTTTAAATTTCCCGCCGCCGAGACGCTGTCGCGTGCGCCGCCGAAAAAACCCGGAGCACGGCCGAAAAAGACCGAAGAGCCCCTGGAAAAAGCCGAGCCGACTCGGACGGCTAAGCTCGCGGTCCCTCCTCCCTGCTGTTTCCGGAGCGAGCGCAGGGAGGCGATTCGTTCTTTTTCGGCCGCGCTTCGGGTTTTTTTCGGCAGCGCTCGCTATTTTTCAGCGACGCTTGCAATTTTTTTCATTTTTTTGGGGGGTATCGGCGTATAACACGCACCCACGACTTTCCCCCGATTTTAAGGGGGGAAAAGTGCGTGTTATACGCCGATAAATACGGTACATAACATGACACGGGACAAACACAGAGGTCTAGTCGAATAACTTAAAATGCAGGTTACAGCTGGAGTAAAGGAGGCCAAAACTTACTTACTGAAACCAAAGAGGGCTATCCACCAAGGTTACTCCATAGACAGTGATCTCGGTAATGTCCTGGAGAACTTGTACTGTCTAAAAAGGTTTTCTATGAGTGAGAAGAAGTAGAGGAGGAAGGTATAGAAAGAGGGGGTGAAAAGAGAGGGCAGAAAAGGTAGATAGGGAAGTAGAGAGGCAGAACAGCCAAAGAAGATATGGTCGGGTGGCCCGCACGGGCCCAAGACAATGGGTGTCGCCACCGCACGAAATTGGGAGGAGTTAAGGTTCCAAGAGGTGTCTGTCAAAATTGGGGGGTTGCCACACCTTACGCTATAGGGGTAATCTATCTAGAATCGTTGCTTCTATCTTGTTATGGATCATGGCTTGGGTAACTCTATTTCTCACTTCTGCAATGCAAAGGGTCGGGGTCTTCCAGGCTTTAGCGATAGTTTGCTTAGCAGCTGTGGTTATTTGGAGTTTTTCATTTTTTTAATAAAAAATAAAAACTCCCAGTCATGGGTGTCCGCAGGTTGGGGCAAGGGGGGTTAAGTGCCCCCCCCCCCCCTGGAAGGGATCGGATCTTAAATTCAGCACAGTTGCGTTGCTATCGGGGTGCCGGCAGCCCACACCCGGGTTCCACCAACCAGTGGGGTGACACCATCAAGGCGCTGTCAAGCCCCCCATCAGTGTAGTGTGACTTTGGCTCTTCTCCCTGCTCAGTCCAGCAGAGATTTCGGCGGCGCTGTGAAAGGAGAAAGGCGAGCTGCGGGCTGTCAGGGAGAAGAGAAGGCGGCTCTCACGAGTTCCCCGCCCAGGTTCCTGCCCGCTCCATTCCTTCCCAATTGGCCATAACTGAGGGCCAATCAAAGGAGATTGGAGAGGAGAGCATCGTGGGACATGTAGTTCCAAAGATTGGCAGCCCCATTTTCCACAGGAAGGAGGCTACAGCTCAATCAAGACAGAGATTGAGAGACTGCAACCTGGAAAAAAGCTGAGGGAGAGAGTTCTACAGGACAAAGAACGAGGAGTGTGCTGGGTGGAAGCCAGAGAGAGAGCCACGCTGCCCAGCACCTCTCAAAAGAGAGAAAGACTGAGCCACTACCAGGGTACAGACATGCTACACTACTGACCAGAGTCGCCCCCCGGGGAACCCAGAGTGAACGATCGTCCAGCCGGAGGGATCACTGCTGTAGTTTCTCTGGGTCTGGTAAAAGGGCCTGTTGGCCATTATCCATTACCAGGGACGGACTGACCATTCAGGCACTCGGGCACTGCCCGATGGCCCCATGCCACTAAGGGGCCCCATCAGGGTTGCCAGCCTCAATAAAACCAGGGACAGTATGTAAAAATCTGTGTTTTTTTTTTTAAATCCCAAGAGTATAGCTGCCCCGCCTCTCCAGTACCTTTTCAGTGTGTGTATGTGTAGTCTGTGTGTGTATACTGTGTGTGTATATTGTGTGTCTGTGTGTGTATACTGTATGTGTGTGTGTATACTATGTGGCCCCATAATCTATTGCCTGGGGCCCCATAATCTCCTATTGCCTGGGGGCCCCATAATCTCCTTTTGCCCGGGGGCCCCATAATCTTCTCCTATTGCCTGTCCATTACTTATCCTAGGGACTGTACTATGTCTGCAGTCTCTGGCCATGATAATGTGATAATGACAAGGGGGGGGGGTGCATGGGTGATCCTAAAAGGATGGACCCCCCCCCCCCCCTGAAAAAAGTTCTGCAGGCGCCCATGCTCCCAGTAGTGATCAAATACAACCAAAAGAAAGTTCTATTTGTGTGAAAAAAAAAAAATCATTTGGGTACAGCGTTGTATGTTCGCGCAATTGCCAGTTAAAGTATTGCAGTGCTGAATACCTATATATTTACCTAAAATATTTACCTAAAATGTCCGCAGCATCGTTAAATAAGTGTCCTAAATAAAATAAATTAAATCATTTTTTAAGGGCCAGGAACACAAAAAATAAAACTAGTTTCAGCTATAAGTGACCTTTTCTTGGTATCATTCTCCATTGATTATTCAGTAGAATATTACATCATTGGTGGCAGATCTGTCTCTAGTTGCTAAGATTTTGCAATAATGCAATAATAGCCATTATTTTCAGCCATTTCCACCGTTCTCCCACCATCTCCAACACATTGGAGACATTGGGGCAGGGGCGGACTGAGCAGTCGGCCACTTGGGCACTACCCGAGGGCCCTGGGCCACTAGGGGGCCCCATCAGGGTTGCCAGCCTCAGTAAAACCAGGGACAGTATGTAAAAATCTGTGTTTTTTTTACATCTGTCTCTGAAATGTCCCTTACCGACATCCTTTTGGTCTAAAAATCCAGAGATTATAGCTGCCCCACCTCTCCAGTACCTTCTCAGCCAATAGAAACATGTCTGTGTATACTGTGTGTACATGTATGTGTATACTGTGCGTGTCTATACTGTGTGGCCCCATAATCTCTGATTGTTGCCTGGGGGCCCCATAATCTCCCATTGCCCGGGGGGCCCCATAAGTTGTCAGTCCGCCCCTGCATTGGGGGTTTATCTTCGAAAGGCTAATTCATTTTGCACTACAAGTGCAAACTACAAGTGCAAAGTGCACTTGAAATTGCACTGAAAGTGCACCTGGAAGTGCAGTCGCTGTAGATCCGAGGGGGATATGCAAGGAAGATAAAAAAACTGCTTTTTAGCTTGCACATGATTGGATGAGAAAATCAGCATAGCTTCCCCTCATTTCAGATCTACCCCTCAGATTTACAGCGACTGCACTTCCAAGTTGTAGTGCAAAGTGGATTTTCCTTTTCGTAAATAACCCCCATTGTCTCAGTTCCACCCTCTCTTTTCCCGCAGGTACATCTTCCGCAACATGCAATGCTTTTTGCCTGGCTGCTCTTCCACATAAAGTGCCAACCAACGTTCCTGGCATGAACACACCGTGGGAGTGAAGACCTGGTATATTTCCACCGTCTGCTGCCCACATCTGATCACCACTTGTGATTAAGCCCCCGTTCACACCTATGCAAATTAGATGTGGCTTACCACGCAGCGAATTCGCAGGACATTTCAAAATACATTCATTTTAATGAGGCTGGTTCACATATCTGCGGTGCATTCGCACGGCGCATTGCAGAAAAAAAACGTGTGCGTTTTTTTGGGCAGTGCGGTGCGGCTCAGGTGCGAATTCAGGCCCATTATGTTCTATGGGCACGCATCTGATTCGCAGCTGTGTTGCGGTGTGAACAAAAATTTGCAACTCTAATTAGACTTCAATCCGACTTCTAGGCAACTTGTACCCATTTATTTAAATGGAAGTCGCCTCCAAGTCGGATCTCCATCTATATTGACGCGACAGTGTCGCCTTGAGGGGGAACTCCACGACAAATTTTAAATAAAAAAAACGGCATGGGTTCCCCCTCCAGGAGCATACCAGGCCCTTAGGTCTGGTATGAATTTTAGGGGTAACCCCCTACGCCAAAAAAAACGGCGGGGGGTCCCCCCAAAATCCATACCCTTATCCGAGCACGCAGCCTGGCAAGTCAGGAAAGGGGGTGGGGACGAGCGAGCGCCCCCCCTCCTGAACTGTACCAGGCCGCATGGGGGGGTGGGTGCGCCCTGCGGCCCCCCCCACCCCAAAGCACCTTGTCCCCATGTTGATGAGGACAAGGGCCTCTTCCCGACAACCCTGGCTGTTGGTTGTCGGGGTCTGCGGGCGGGGGCTTATCGGAATCCGGGAGCCCCCTTTAATAAGGGGGCCCCCAGATCCCGGCCCCCCACCCTATGTGAATGAGTATGGGGTACATCGTACCCCTACCCATTCACCTGGGGAAAGAAAGCGTCAATAAAAAAAAAACACAACACAGGTTTTTAAAGTAATTTATTAATCAGCTCCGGGGGCCTTCTTCCGACTTTTCCGCTCTGTTCGGCCTCTTTTCCCGCTCTCCGGCGTCGTCTCCCGCTCTTCTGCCGACTCCTCTGCTTTCTTCTTGCAGCTCTTTTACAAGCGGGGGAGCCAGTCCTTCTTCCCTCTTCCCTCTTCTCTCTTCTTTCTTCTTCCGATGTTGACGCAACGCTCTCTCTTGCTGTAATGCCGTGTGAGCGATGCGCGATGACTTATATAGGAATGGGGCGGGGTCACCGGGTGATGTCACACAGTGGCCCTGCCCTCTATGACGTCACAGTCCCAGCATGCCTCGGGACCCGACGTCATAAGGGGCGGGGCCACAGTGTGACATCACCCAGTGACCCCGCCCCATTCCTATATATGCCATCGTGCAGCGCTCACGCGGCATTACAGCGGGAGAGAGCGTCACGTCAACATCGGAAGAAGAAAGAAGAAAGAAGAGAGAAGAGGGAAGAGGGAAGAAGGAAGAAGGACCGGCTCCCCCGCTGGTAAAAGAGCTACAAGAAGATAGCGTAGGAGCCGGCAGAAGAGCGGGAGACGACACCAGAGAGCCGGAGAAGAGGCCGAACAGAGCGGAGAAGTCGGAAGAAGGCCCCCCGGAGCTGATTAATAAATTACTTTAAAAACCTGTGTTCACATAGGGTGGGGGGCTGGGATCTGGGGGTCCCCTTATTAACCACTTCAGCCCCGGACCAATTGGCAGCCAAAGGACCAGGTCCCTTTTTGCGATTCGGCACTGCGTCGCTTTAACTGACAATTGCGCGGTCATGCGATGTGGCTCCCACACAAAATTGGCGTCCTTTTTTTCCCACAAATAGAGCTTTCTTTTGGTGGTATTTGATCGCCCCTGCGGTTTTTATTTTTTGCGCTATAAACAAAAATAGAGCAACAATTTTGAAAAAAATGCAATATTTTTTACATTTTGCTATAATAAATATCCCCAAAAAATATATAAAAAAACATTTTTTTTCCTCAGTTTAGGCCGATACGTATTCTTCTACATATTTTTGGTAAAAAAAATCGCAATAAGCGATTATTGATTAGTTTGCGCAAAAGTTATAGCGTTTACAAAATAGGGGATAGTTTTATAGCATTTTTATTAATTTTTTTTTTTTTATTAGTAATGGCGGCGATCAGCGATTTTTATTGTGACTGCGACATTATGGCGGACACATCGGACATTTTTGACACATTTTTGGGACATTTGTCATTTATACAGCAATCACTGCTATTTAAATAGCACTGATTCCTATGTAAATGACAGTTGTAGTGAAGGGGTTAACCACTAGGGGGCGGGGAGGAGTCAGTGTGACGTGTTGTGTTTTTTTTTACAGTAGGGGGGCGTGGCTGTACGTCTGACGTCATTGATCGGCGTTCCCGATGACAGGGAACCGCCGATCACTGACAGTCAGTGTAGGAAGCGCGGGGAGAGGTTTGTTTACATAGACCTCTCCCCGTTCTTCAGCTCCGTAACCCGATCGCGGGACACCAGCGGCGATCGGGTCCGCTGGTCCCGCGGCCGTGGTCACGGAGCTCCCGACCGGGTCGCGAGCGCGCCGCTGGCGGCGCGCGCGCGCCCCCCGGGCAGGCAAATTAAAGGGGACGTACCCGTACGTGCTTTTGCCTGCCCGTGCCATTCTGTAGACGTATATCTACATGAGGCGGTCGGGAAGCGGTTAAAGGGGGCTCCCGAATTCCAATAAGCCCCCGCCTGCAGACCCCGACAACCAACGGCCAGGGTTGTCGGGAAGAGGCCCTTGTCCTCATCAACATGGGGACAAGGTGCTTTGGGGTGGGGGGGGCCGCAGGGCGCCCCCCTTCCCCAAAGCACCCACCCCCCCATGTTGAGGGCATGCGGCCTGGTATGGTTCAGGAGGGGGGGGGCGCTCGCTCGTCCCCACCCCCTTTCCTGACCTGCCAGGCTGCCTGCTCGGATAAGGGTCTGGTATGGATTTTGGAAGTCGTGTTGCCCCAGTGTGAACCGGCTCTCAGGGGTTACTAATGAATTCGCAGCTGATTCGCACCTAAAACGCTGACAAACCGCTGAACAACTGACGTTTTAGTGCGCAGTTACGCCGAACATTCAATTTGCACCGCACTGGTGTGAACCCAGGCTAAAGAAGTATGGCCAAAGCTATTTTGTCTGTACTTCTCCTATGGATCACAGGACTGCACTTTGTTCTGCACACAAATTAACAAAAAACCTGTTTAACGTCTTTTTTCTGAATATTCGTAAATGCGAATATTCGAAAATTAAAAAAAATTGTAAATTCGTCAATTCGAAATTTCGTAAAATTCGAAAATTTTCGAAAATTTGCAAATTTGAAAATTGGTAAATTCGACAATTTGGAAAATTGAAAATCCGAAATCCCAAAAATTTGAAAATCTGAAATAATAACTAACTAATAATAACTTAACAATTACTAACTATTAAATTATAGGTATTGAAATTTCCTTTCAAATTTGTCTGTTTGTGAACGTAATGAATACGAATTTATCCAAAGTTACGAATTATCCAAAATAACGAATGCCGTATCCAAACGGGTGAGAAATGCGCAGCTACTGTAAGTGGAAAAGAGGGCCAACAATGCCCATTTGCAGCCTCACTGTGTCCATTTGCAGTCATAGGTCCCTCGAACTTCAATCTTGGTAGTTAAGGGTTCCTAGATGCCCCCCTAGCTGCAGACAAAATTTGGGGTCTCTGATCCCAAAGGGCCCCCGAAATGACATTGTTGCAGGTGGACACAGCTGACCGATTCAAGGGCCACGTATCTTGGGGCCACTTGGTGCTAGAAACCCCAAATCTGGTTTGCAAACCCAGTGGAACTACCACTGCAACATATCCAAAGCTGGGGTTCCTAGCACTAAGTGGCCCAAGAAAGGGGGGTAAAATCTTCCGAGGCTGAAGCGGTTAATATAATGTATTTTCACACTCACCTTCTCTTACTGGGCTTCCATTGGCACCTAAGAAAAAAAAACGAAGAGCAAATAAATAAATATAAATATATCTATTGGGGGGGGGGGGGATTTTTTATATATATATAAGCACTCTTCTTTTAGATACTGAAGCCTTCAGTATATTGAGGAGGAGTCACTGATCTGTTTCATCTACATATCGTTTCGGATTGACGGGTCTGGTATAAATTTTTGGGAGGACTTCAGGCCAATATTTTTTGTTTGTTTACTATCTTTTTATGGAGTTCTTTTATGGAGTTCTTGCTTATAATCCATACCAGATTCTGGGGATATAGCCCCAAATCTGGGGTCCATAGCCCTGAGTATCTGCAGGGGTCACCAACCATCAGGCCGTGGCCTCTCTACAGGCAGGCCGTGAGTGCGGCGATCCGCATGACAGAGCTGGAGTGCAGAGATTACATCATCTCTCACTGCCCGCCCTTTCTCTGGGGAACCTGATGTAATGAGGGGGGCTCTCAGGGGGCCCTGGTGTAAGTAGGGATGCTCTCTGGGGACCCTGATGCAAGGGGGGCTCTCTGGGGACCCTGAAGTAAGGGGGAGGCTCTCTGGGGATCCTGATGTAAGGGGCCCTCTCTGGGGACCCAGGTGTAAGGGGAGGCTCTCTGGGGACCCAGATGTAAGGGGGGCTCTCTGGGGACCCTGAAGTAAGGGGGAGGCTCTCTGGGGACCCTGATATAAAGGGGGCTCTCTGGGGACCCTCATGTAAGGGGGAACCTGATGTAATGAGGGGGGCTCTCAGGGGGCCCTGGTGTAAGTAGGGAGGCTCTCTGGGGACCCTGATTTAAGGGGGGCTCTCTGGGGACCCTGAAGTAAGGGGGAGGCTCTCTGGGGATCCTGATGTAAGGGGCCCTCTCTGAGGACCCAGGTGTAAGGGGAGGCTCTCTGGGGACCCAGATGTAAGGGGGCTCTCTGGGGACCCTGAAGTAAGGGGGAGGCTCTCTGGGGACCCTGAAGTAAGGGGGAGGCTCTCTGGGGACCCTGATATAAAGGGGGCTCTCTGGGGACCCTCATGTAAGGGGGGCTCTCTGGGGACCCTGATGTAAGAGGGGCTGTCTGGGGACCCTGATGTAAGGGGGCTCTCTGGGGACCCTGATTTGGGGGCTCTCTGGGGACCCTGGTGTAAGGGGAGGCTCTCTGGGGACCCTGATGTAAGAGGGGCTCTCTGGGGACCCTCGTGTAAGGGGGGCTCTCTGGGGACCCTGGTGTAAGGGGAGGCTCTCTGGGGACAATGATGTAAGAGGGGCTGTCTGGGGACCCTGATGTAAGGGGGCTCTCTGGGAACCCTGATTTAAGTGGGGCTCTCTGGGGACCCTTACCCCATCTAGGTCGCGGGCAGGGATTTCTCCGGGCGGCTGCTTCAGCCTGCGTCTCCTCTAGACATGTTCCTATTGGGAGTATCTCACCAAAAATAACATTGCAGGGGATGCCTGAAATCTGACTTGTATCTTAGGCAGACTTCTGGGAAAAATGATGAGCCAATCACACAAGCAAGAAATTATGTTTCTGGGGAGTGGTCAGTAAACATTCTGTGTACAGAACAACTCCATGTGGCCATATTGCATTTTCATAAAATTACAGCGGCTGCAGTTTGAAAAGGAAAGGTATTTTTAATAACATTCAATTACAATATGATTTGTGTCGCAATTACATTTTTTTTCTTTATTTGCTATTTCTTTTCCCCACAACAGTGGAGTTACCCTTTAAGTACAGACCCCATCTAGGTCGCGGGCAGGGATTTCTCCGGGCGGCTGCTTCAGCCTGCGTCTCCTCCTATTCTACAATGTAAAGTAGTGAGTGTACAGCTTGTATAACAGTGTAAATTTGCTGTCCCCTCAAAATAACTCAACACAATAGCCATTAATGTCTAAACCGCTGGCAACAAAAGTCAGTACACCCCAAAAGTGAAAATGTCCAAATTGGGCCCAATTAGCCATTTGTCCCTCCCCGGTGTCATGTGACTCGTTAGTGTTACAAGGTCTCAGGTGTGAATGGGGAGCAGGGTGTGTTAAATTTGGTGTTATCGCTCTCACTCTCTCATACTGGTCACTGGAAGTTCAACATGGCACCTCATGGCAAAGAACTCTCTGAGGATCTGAAAAAAAAGAATTGTTGCTCTACATAAAGATGGCCGAGGCTATAAGAAGATTGCCAAGACCCTGAAACTGAGCTGCAGCACGGTGGCCAAGAGACCATACAGCGGTATAACAGGACAGGTTCCCCTCAGAACAGGCCTCGCCATGGTCCACCAAAGAAGTTGAGGTCACGTGCTCAGCGTCATATCCAGAGGTCGTCTTTGGGAAATAGACGTATGAGTGCTGCCAGCATTGCTGCAGAGGTTGTAGGGGTGGGGGGTCAGCCTGTCAGTGCTCAGACCATACGCCGCACACTGCATCAAATTGGTCTGCATGGCTGTCATCCCAGAAGGAAGCCTCTTCTAAAGATGATGCACAAGAAAGACCACAAACAGTTTTCTGAAGACAAGCAGACTAAGGACATGGATTACTGGAACCACGTCCTGTGGTCTGATGAGACCAGGATGAACGTATTTGGTGTCAGATGGTGACAATCGTGTGTGGGGGCAACCAGGTGAGGAGGACAAAGACAAGTGTGTCTTGCCTACAGTCAAGCATGGTGGTGGGAGTGTCATGGTCTGGGGCTGCATGAGTGCTGCCGGGACTGGGGAGCTACAGATCATTGAGGGAACCATGAATGCCAACATGTACTGTGACATCCTGAAGCAGAGCATGATCCCCTCCCTTCAGAGACTGGGCCGCAGGGCAGTATTCCACCATGATAACCACCCCAAACACACCTCCAAGACCACCACTGCCTTGCTAAAGAAGCTGAGGGTAAAGGTGATGGACTGGCCAAGCATGTCTCCAGACCTAAACCCTATTGATCATCTGTGGGACATCCTCAAACAGAAGGTGGAGGAGCGCAAGGTCTCTAACATCCACCAGCTCCGTGATGTCATCATGGAGGAGGGGAAGAGGACTCCAGTGCCAACCTGTGAAGCTCTGGTGAACTCCATGCCCAAGAGGGTTAAGGCAGTGCTGGAAAATAATGTCGGCCACACAAAATATTGACACCTTGGACCCAATTTGGACATTTTCACTTTTCACTGACTTTTGTTGCCAGCGGTTTAGACATTAATGGCTGTGTGTTGAGTTATTTTGAGGGGACGGCAAATTTACACTGTTATACAAGCTGTACACTCACTACTTTACATTGTAGACACGTGTCATTTCTTCAGTGTTGTCACATGAAAAGATAGAAGAAAAGATTTACAAAAATGTGAGGGGTGTACTGACTTTTGTTAGATACTGTAGATTAGGGGGCTGGGCGCATGGATTAGGGGAGCGCCGCCCCTGCACCCCGTATGGACGGACCGCCACTGATTTATATATAAAAATAAAGATAATTAATGTTGCAGAATAACTCACCCCAGAGCAACAGAGCGCCCATCCAAACCATAGGATACCAAGTACCGTGCATTGCTGATCTACGATAACAAAGATAATATTCTATCACCAAACAAAGAAACTTATCATGAATATTTGTAACCAAGTAAAATCAGAGACCTTCTCTAACTTTAACATTAGCTTATTATTTTTTCTCTGGTGTTTGAAAAGAGAAATACAATTCAGAAACAAATCTCTGTTTTGTTTTTTAACATGCGTATGTGTTTATATATATATATATATATATATATATATATATATATATATATATATATAAATATACATACACACTATATTGTCAAAAGTATTGGGATGCCTGCCTTAAAACGCATGCTTAAACTTTAATGACATCCCAGTCTAATGCCCCGTACACACGGTGGGATTTTCCGACGGAAAATGTCCTATCGGACCATGTTGTCGGAAATTCCGACCGTGTGTGGGCTCTATCTGACTTTTTCCGTCGGATTTTCCGACAGACAAAGTTTTATCTCCTGCTCTCAAATTTTCCGACAACAAAGTCCTATCGGACTTTTTTCCGATCGTGTGTAGCGAATTCCGACGGACAAAGTGCCACGCATGCTCAGATCACATTACAAGACCAAAGCTATTGGCTACTAGCCTCTACGTAGTCCCGTCGTACGCAACGAACGTCACCACGTTCAGGATGATCGGGTTTTCCGACTACTTTGTCCGACCGTGTGTATGCAACACCAGTGTCGGACAAAATCCGTCGGAAAAAATCCGATGGATTTTGTGGTCGGATTTTCCGACCATGTGTACGGGGCATTAGTCCGTAGGGTTCAATATTGAGTTGGCCCACCCTTTGCAGCTATAACAGCTTCAACTCTTCTGGGAAGGCCGTCCACAAGGTTTAGGAGTGTGTCTATGGGAATGTTTGACCATTCTTCCAGAAGAACATTTTGTGAGGTCAGGCACTGATGTTGGGCGAGAAGCCTTGGCTCGCAGTCTCCGCTCTAATTTATCCTAAAGGTGTTCTATCAGGTTGGGGTCAGGACTCGGTGCAGGCCAGTTAAGTTCCTTCACCCCCAAACTCGTTCATCCATGTCTTTATGGATTTTGCTTTGACTGGGATACAAATCCTGAAAAAGCTATGCTATTTGGAACAGAAAACATGTAACGATTGTCTTTTTCGGACTCATAATAAATTTTAAGTGCAGAGATCCTTGTTTGGATTTTTCTAGATATATGACCAGTGGGACGGTCTGATTGGTTTGCACTTCATTTGAAACCATTGTGCTGTTTGCTGCATCTGTCTTGAATACATATATACATGTTTTAATAAATATATATAAAAACATGTATATATGTATTCAAGACAGATGCAGCAAACAGCACAACGGTTTATATATATATATTGATATATATATATATATATATATATATATATATATATATATATATATATATATATATATATATATATATATATATATATATATATATATATATATATATAAATAAATAAATAAATATATATATATATATATATATATATATATATATATATATATATAAATATATTTCTCTTTTTTTTTTAAATCAAACAAAAAAATCGACAGAAATAATACATTTGACGTTTTGCATTTAAAACTGTTTCAAATTCTGGGATGCCTGGATTCAATACCACCTGAAACCTCATGAGATACCCAGGACTCATGTCTGGGATAGGATGGGTTGCACTTTCACCCTTAGCCCCCGTACACACAGTCGGAAATTCCGACCACAAAATCCGTCGGATTTTTTCCGATGGATTTTGCCCGACACTGGTGTTGCATACACACGGTCGGACAAAGTTGTCGGAAAATCCGATCATTTGGAACGTGGTGACGTTCGTTGCGTACGACGAAACTACGTAGAGGCTAGTAGCCAATAGCTTTGGTCTCGTAATTTGATCTGAGCATGCGTGGCACTTTGTCCGTCGGAATTCTCTACACACGATCGGAAAAAGTCTGATCTGATTTTGTTGTCGGAATTTCCAATGGAAAAAGTCCGATGGAGCCCACACACGGCCGGATTTTCAGACAACATGGTCCGATCGGACATTTTCCGCCGGAATTTCCGATTGTGTGTACGGGGCATAACTCTTTCTTTCCTAATCACCGTATATACTCGAGTATAAGCCGAGTTTTTCAGCACATTTTTTTTGTGCTGAAAATGCCCCCCTCGGCTTATACTTGAGTCAAGCACTTTTCTGCAGCAGAGAATGACATTTTCCGACCCGACTTTGGGGCCCCGTATCTTGGGGCCACTTGGTGCTAGGAACTCCAAATTTTGCGTGCAAACCCAGTGGAACTAGCACTACAACACATGCAGTTCCTAGCACCAAGTGGCCCCGAGATACGGGGCCCCAAAGTCGGGTCGGAAAATGTCATTCTTTGCTGCAAAAAAAGTATTGCATCGCAGAGCCACTTGGTGCTAGGAACCCCAGCTTGAATATGTTGTAGTGCTAGTTCCACTGGGTTTGCACTCCAAATTTGGGGTTCCTAGCACTAAGTGGCCCCGAAATACGGGGGCCCCAAAGTCGGTCAACTGTGTCCATCTGCAGCAGTGTCATTTCGGGACCCTTTGGGTCCAGAGACCGCAAATTGGCTGCAGCTAGGGGGCCTCTAGGAACCCTTAACTACCTATGGCTGCAAATGGGCACAGTGAGGCTGCAAATGGGCACAGTGAGGCTGCAAATGGGCATTGTTGACCCTCTTTTCCACTTACAGTAGCTGCGCATTTCTCACCCTAGGCTTATACTCGAGTCAATACGTTTTCCCAGTTTTCTGTGGTAAAATTAGGTGCCTCGGCTTATATTCGGGTCGGCTTATACTCGAGTATAAGCCTAGGGTATCTATCTCATGTCTGTCTATCTATCTATCTATCTATCTATCTATCTATCTATCTATCTATCTGGCTGTCTGTCTGTCTATCTATTTATCTTATCTTATCTTTCTTTCTATCTGTCTCATGTCTATCTATCTATCTATCTATCTATCTATCTATCTATCTATCTATCTATCTATCTATCTATCTATCTATCTCATGTCTATCTATCTATCTAATCTATCTAATCTATCTATCCTATTCTATCTTATTCTATTCTATTCTTGTGTTACTAATGAATTGTTCAGTTTACGTTGTAGAGAGCATTCTCGTGAATGTAGGGAACAATTAGAAAAGACCTACCGTGTTCTGTATCAGTGATGCCGTCTACCCTTCCTCTTGTAATATACAGTTTTTAAATATGAGGTAGGTGTATTTTTTTTTGGTATCTAACCCACCTTCTCTGGGAGGTGACATCTACTCCCAGCCCGGACTTTCTTCAGAGACACTGGAAACCAGTTCTATGACACTAAGGAGCTCCAGAATAAGACAAAGAGATACAGAACGTATTTGAGCTTAGATTTATTGTATGATATAGATTTGCTGTTTATGGAATTACATGTTTTTTAATACTTCTTTTGGTCTCATCGTTGTCAAACATTCATTGAAGAGAAGTGACAAACGATCATGGCCGTGCACCCCCACACAGGTCACATTGGGAACAGCGGCTGTGTCCATACATCTCCTGACTCCCAATTGACTTGCATGGGAGGGATTCATGGAACACCTGTGCACCCCCCTGCCGGTAAACATGGCTCTCACATGTGGCATGGATGCATGTTACCTGAGTGAACGAGGCCCTAAAATCAGGGAGTTACTGAGGCTGCCACAAACGGTTCTTCTTATGCCCCGTACACACGGTGGGAAATTCCGACCACAAAATCCGTCGGATTTTTTCCGACAAATTTTGTCCGACACTGGTGTTGCATACACACGGTGGGACAAAGTTGTCGGAAAATCCGATCATCCTGAACGTGGTGACGTTCGTTGCGTACGACGGGACTACGTAGAGGCTAGTAGCCAATAGCTTTGGTCTTGTAATGTGATCTGAGCATGCGTGGCACTTTGTCCAACGGCATTCGCTACACGCGATCGGAAAAAGTCCGATAGGACTTTGTTGTCGGAAAATTTGAGAGCAGGATCTCAAACTTTGTCCGTCGGCAAATCCGATGGAAAAAGTCAGATGGAGCCCACACACGGTCGGAATTTCCGACAACATTGTCCAATAGGACATTTTCCGTCGGAAAAATCCGACCGTGTGTATGGGGCATAACTGCTGTGGATCCCCAGCACTGCCATCTTGGATAGAGAAGCCGGGTGTGGCTTCCTGAGGAACCTCAACCAGCTCCCCACTGCACATGTGTGAGCTTATGTGGTGCTCTATGAATGGTCCTGCTACCTTCTGGGACATGTGACGTGTACCAGGAGGCTGTGGAAGGGGGCTTGGTAGGGCACATCATCCTTGCCTATATGATGATTGAGAAAGTGGTAGCGGGTATAGACAAAAATTGGTACTCGCTCTCCTCCTCCCAAAAAAATCCCACTGTAACTCAGATACAGGCTGGGGAAAAGGGTGAACCAGCAGGCGTCACGTTTTGAGTGAAGAAAAATAAAACTGTATATTTTCATTGAGGTCGTCTATTCAGGTCATTTGAAGTTTTGCTTATTATTTTCTAAATTGCCATATATCATACAAACATCAATACATTGACCCCTTAACACCGGCGCCTCCCGGCCCTTTAAGAGGTTTCTGATTCCCGGGAGGTGGGGCAGGGTTTCTGATCTTGTGAACTCCACGATTGGCTGTCACAGCGGTCACATGATCAGAAAGCTCCCGATTGCAGAGGGACGCACAGGAATTGCTCAGGAAAGCGAGCCATGTTCCTGGGCGATTCTGGCCGGAACCCGTCCACGGGAAAAAGTGGGCTCCACTTTTTAATTTTCTTCAGGCAAAGAAATAACCAAAATCTCAATAAATATTATGTAGAGATCTCTGGCGTCTACAAGAATACAAAGAGTAAAGTTTAGCACTGGCGGTAATCCCGGGTTACAACATCATTTTTTTAAACATCCATTATAATTAACTGACTTTGTAATGAGAGTAAATAAAAGTAAAGGTTACATGAGTCATACACAAATAACGACATCTTCCCAGTTATTCTCTTTCCATTACATAGTTACATAGTCGGTAAGGCCGAAAAAAGACAATAAATAGTCCATCCAGGTCAACCTGTGTAGGTGCATGTATCAGTGTCTATAATTATTTCCCATATCCCTGTATGTTGTGTCCTTTAAGATGTACATCTAAGCGTCTTTTTAAAAATAGCCATACGCCCCACAGTCACCACCAGTTGTGGGAGAGAGTTCCACATCCTTATTGCCTTAACAGTGAAGAACCCCCTACGCAGTTTAAGGTTAAACCGCTTCTCCTACAGTCTCATTGTGTGGCCTCGTGTCCTCTTACACTCCCTAGGACTGAATAGTTTATTTCCTCTGCTGGGATCCCCATTGAGATATTTGTAGATGGCTATCATGTCCCCTCTCAAGCGTCTCATCTCCAGCAAGAATACATTTATGCCGCGTACACACGAGTGGACTTTCCCGCAGGATTGTCCGCCGGACTGAAGTCCGCCGGACAATCCGCCCGTGTGTGGGCGCCAAAAAGTCCGGCGGACTTTTTGGCGCCAAAAGTCCGGTGGCCTAGGTTTTAAGTTTTGTTTTAAAATTATCCGCTGGACTTGGCAGTCCGGCGGACAATCCCGCCGTTAGTATGCTAGTCCGCCGGACTTTTGGAAATGAACGGACTTGCCGATCATCGGAAATTCCATTAATTTCGCACGTGACTTCAGGTAGACGGGGCTAGCGAAGGCAGTGAATGTCGCCGCGCTAGCCCCATCACCTGGCATTGATTTAAAGGGAATCCCCCCAAATCCATCTCAGACCCTTATCCGAGCATGCAGCCCGGCCGGTCAGGAAAGGGGTGGGGACGAGCGGGCGCCCCCCCTCCTGAGCCGTACCAGGCCGCGTGCCCTCAACATGGGGGGTGCCCTGGGGAAAGGGGGGCCGTGCGGCCCCCCCCCACCCCAAAGCACCTTGTCCCCATGTTGATGAGGACAAGGGCCTCTTCCCGACAACCCTGGCCGTTGGTTGTCGGGGTCTGCGGGCGGGGGGCTTATCGGAATCCGGGAGCCCCCTTTAATAAGGGGGCCCCCAGATATCGGCCCCCCACCCTATGTGAATGAGTATGGGGTACGATGTACCCCTACCCATTCACCTAAGGTGTAAAGTGTAAATAAAAAAAAACACACAATTTTTAAAAAATATTTTTTTGCACTGCTCCGGGGGTCTTCTTCCGTTTTGGGGGGACTTCTCGCCAGACTCCTCCGCTATTTATAGAAAAGAAAGAAAACCGCGCTACCCTTTGTTGTTGGTGCTTTTGCCCAATTTTTTACCCCCCTTTATTGTTTCAAAAGTGCTGTGTGTCTAAGGATATATTAATTCTCCTTACTAGAGATAATTACAAAACGTTAAAGTGTGGCTACTACCATCCCTTCGAGTGGTTTGTAAAGTGCTATATAAAAAAAGGTGCTCTGTGCTATTCTCTAGTTACAAGTTGCAACCGCAATAATCCTGTGCTTCTACAATATTCGAGATCCATGCATCTATACCAATGGTACCATCAATAGCTTTAGATGTTTCAATATACAATCGCAATATGCAAAAATACAAATAAAATATATAAAAAAATAGATAAATGAAAACATTTTTTTTTAGCAATGCAGGTACAAATATGGTTGTGATTTAAAAATAAGTCTGTGACACCACCGTGTGCTTGCAGTGTTTCTATACTTTAAACATTCGTAGTGTGAATCCTTCTAGTGTGTCCACCACCAATTATGCAATGGGTCACTCACCACATCAAAGTGGGTATAGGGCGTGTGGTTTATTTCTGGATAACCAATCCTATCTGTGGGCTCCTGTTCGTTCCTATTTCCTGGTATAAGGGATCACATAGGTTCTAAAAACGTTTATTAAAAAAGAAAACATAAAGTAAACTCACATGGTTCAGTGCCTTAAGCTGGCACTGAGCGTTTCCAGCCGTGTGTGCGTGAGACCCTATCGCTGGTGTCTCTATGCTGGATTCGTTTGCGTGCGTTCCAAGCCTCTTCCTCGCCTGAACTGCCTCTACCGGAAGTGACGTATGTGCGAATTACCCAGCAGCCTCTACACGTTTCGCAACTTAATTTTGCGTCATCAGGAAGCTGCCGGGTGATTAGTTGGCTCTGTTTTTATAGTCCCAGTACCCGTTTGTATGTATTATAATTGGTTCCCTGGTTTGCGCCCTACCAGAAGTGCCATTTCCGCCATCTTTAATGTGGTCCTTCTGTTAGTCTAATGATAGGAAGCTCGTGTCCCACCATTTTAGTTGTGGTATTCCCTTTAGTTCCCTCAATTCCGGATAGATGTCGCCATCCCTATGTCCGGATCCCCCTCATGATCTATTGTGTGTCTTTGAGAGAAAGGATCTTTACAAAATAAAAATGTTAAATTACTCATCTCCTTACTATATTATTGTACCTGGTGCTTCTCTCGTCTTAGTGGCCGGAAGTATGTGATGCACCATTTTAACTAAGGTATTCCCTTGTGTTCCCTAAGTTCTCTATATCTAAAAAAACGGATAGGTGTCACCACCCACACGGCTGCATTGCTCTCACAATCTTCCATATATCCAAGAGATGTTTTATTAAAAATTACATTGTGATGTGCATCAACCTCACTTTTTCTTAAAATAGTTTTTTTTTAAGTAACCGTCATATATCGAACATCAAAAAACCCTCATATATCAAACATCTTCAACTGCTCTGTTTGTCAACGTATCCCCCTGTTCACATTTTACCACCTATCAAAAAGACTACTAAAAAAAATATATTTTAATATTTAAAAGAAGGAAAAGAAAACTAATAATAATAAAAAGATTGAATTAACCACTTGACCACTGGGCACTTAAACACCCTTAATAACCAGACCAATTTTCAGCTTTCGGTGCTCTCACACTTTGAATGACAATTACTCATTCATACAACACTGTACCCATATGAAATTTTTGTCCTTTTTTTCACACAAATAGAGCTTTCTTTTGGTGGTATTTAATCACCTCTGGGTTTTTTTTTTTTTTTGCGCTATAAAAGAAAAATGACTGAAAAATCAGTAAAAAAAATGAATTTTTCTTCGTTTTTGTTATAAAATTTAGCAAATTTGTAATTTTTCTTGATAAATTTTGGCCAAAATTTATACTGCTACATATCTTTGGTAAAAATAAGTACAAATTGGGGTATATTATTTGGTCTTTGTGAAAGTTATAGAGTCCACAAGCTATGGTGCCAATATCTGAAAATTGATCACACCTGAAGTACTGACGGCCTATCTCATTTCTTGAGACCCTAACATGCCAGAAAAGTACAAATACCCCCCAAATGACCCCTTTTTGGAAAGAAGACATTCCAAGGTATTTGGAAAGAGGCATGGTGAGTTTTTTGAAGTTGTCATTTTTTCCCACAATTCTTTGCAATATCAAGATTTTTTTTTAATTTTTTTTTTTTTTTTCACAAAATTGTCATATTAGCAGGTTATTTCTCACACACAGCATATGCATACCACAAATTACACCCCAAAACACATTCTGCTATTACTCCTGAGTACGGCGATACCACATGTGTGAGACTTTTACACAGCGTGGCCACATACAGAGGCCCAACATGCAGGGAGCACCATCAGGTGTTCTGGAGCACCCAGGACAATTCTGACATTTCTCTCCTACATGTAAAAATCATCATTTATTTGCTAGAAAATTACATAGAACCCCAAAACATTATATATGTTTTTTTAGCAAAGACCCTAGAGAATACAATGGCGGTCGTTGCAACTTTTTATCTAGCACGGTACTTGCGCAGCAATTTTTCGAACGTGTTTTATTTGGAAAAAAAAAGTTTTGTGCTTTACAAAAAACAAAACTGTAAATTTAGCCCAATGTTTTTGCATAATGTGAAAGATGAAGTTACACCGAGTAAATAGATACCCAACATGTCACCCTTCAAAATTGCACACACTCGTGAAATGGCGCCAAACTTCGCTACTTAAAAATCCCCATAGGCTTTAATTTTGTTTACTGGTTACATGTTTTGAGTTACAGAGGAGGTCTAGGACCAAAATTATTGTTCTCGCTCTAACGTTCGCAGCGATACCTCACATGTGTGGTTTGAACACCGTTTTCATATGTGGGCGGGACTTACGTATGCGTTCGCTTCTGCGTGCGAGCACACGGGGACAGGGACGCTTTAAAAAAATATATATATATTTTATTGTTCATTTTACTTTATTTATTTTAGTTTGACCCTTTTTTTCCCCCCAAAAAATTTTTTGATCACTTTTATTCCTATTACAAGGAATGTAAACATCCCTTGTAATAGGAATATGGCATTACAGGTCCTCTTTACAGTGAGATATGGGGTCAATAAGACCCCACATCTCACCTCTAGGCTGGAAAGCTTGAAATAAAATAAAAAAACGATCCTGGCTTTGATCGTAGCGAGTATCGCAGGGTATTGTTGGGTATTGCAGGGTATGGCAGAGTATCGCAGGGTATTGCAGAGTATCGCCGGGTATTGCAGAGTATCGCAGGGTATGGTAGAGTATCGCAGAGTATCGCAGGGTATCGCAGAGTATCGCCGGGTATGCAGAGTATCGCAGGGTATGGCAGGGTATGGCAGGGTATGGCAGAGTATCGCAGAGCATCGCAGGGTATCGCAGGGTATGGCAGAGTATCGCAGGGTATGGCAGAGTATCGCAGGGTATGGCAGAGTATCGCAGGGTATGTCAGAGTATCGCAGGGTATGGCAGAGTATCGCAGGGTATCGCAGGGTATGGCAGAGCATCGCAGGGTATGGCAGAGCATCGCAGGGTATGGCAGAGCATCGCAGGGTATGGCAGGGCATCGCAGGGTATGGCAGGGCATCGCAGGGTATGGCAGGGCATCGCAGGGTATGGCAGAGTATCGCAGGGTATTGCAGGGTATGGCAGAGTATTGCGGGGTATGGCAGAGTATTGCGGGGTATAGCAGAGTATAGGGGGGTATGGCACAGTATAGGGGGGTATGGCACAGTATAGGGGGGTATGGCACAGTATTGGGGGGGATGGCAGAGAATCCATCCATCCATGCTCAGCCATCCCTCCATACCCTGCAATACCCAGCAATACACTGCAGGCTATTGCTGTGTATTGCAGGGTATGGAGGGATGGCTGAGCATGGATGGATGGATCGGTGGTGGCAGAGCAGGCTGTGGGCACTACAGATCCCGCCCACAGCACTGCTGCCACCGATCCCTCCCCCTCTCCTCTCATACTGTACCGATCGGTACAGAGAGAGGAGGAGAGAGGAACCGGCGTCATCAAATGACGCCGGTTTGCTTACATGTGATCACTCCGTCATTTGACGGAGCGATCACGTGGTAAACGGCCGCGATGAGCGGCCTTTTACCGTGATCCATGATCCGCCGGGTCCTCTGGACCCGGCGATCATGGATGCTCTCGAGTGCGCGCACCAGGGGGCGCGCAAGAGCAGAATTCTGTGAGGCCGTTAATTAACGGCCTCCCAGAGTTAAGCAACCGCCCTGTAGCCGTTTTTCGGCTATGGGCCGGTTGTTAACTGGTTAAATAAAATAAAATTAAAATAAAAATAAATAAAAATGAAAATACAAATAAAAATAAAAATAAAAGTAAAAATAAAATTAAAAATAAAAATAAAAATAAAAGTAAAAAAATATAAAAGTGACTAAAAATTAGCGTGGAAATGTGGGCATGGGGTTATGTTAATAGTCCTCTATGTAGCAGTTGACATCGAGTTCCACATTCAACCCTTTTTTCTTCATTGTATCTAATTTGAATATCCAGTATGTCTCATTTTTCGATATTTCTCTTTTTAGATTTATGTTCCTCCAGTTTTGTTCTATTCTATCAATTCCAAAGAATTTTAAGTATTTGGGGTCCCTATTATGGATTTCCCTAAAGTGCTTGGATAGACTGTGGTATTTGTATCCCTTTTTATGTTTCTGATGTGTTCTCCCATTCTTGTTGAAAGTTTTCTGGTGGTCCTGCCTACGTCCTGCAATCCACAGTCACATTCTATTAAGTATGTGACGTGGGTGCTTTGGCATGTGATCAACTTTTCTATTTTGAATTTTCGTTTGTTTGAGTAGGATTGAAATTCAAATGTTTTTCTTGCTCTTCCATTTGTAGTTCTACATGGTTTACATTTGCCACATCGGTAAAATCCTTTCTGGTCAAAGAAAGTGGTCATCTTTTTGGGTGGGTCAGGTACGTTCTTAACTAATTGGTCTCTGATACGTTTGGCCCGTCTATAAATGAACATGGGTTTTGCTGGCAAAATGCTACCTAGTTGGGGGTCATTACTGATGATGGGCCAGTGTTTTTTGATTATCCCTTCTAGGGTTTTATACTGGCTGTTGAAACCTGTTATAAAAGGTATGTTGATCTCCTGTTTTCCTTTTGTTTTATTCAGTTTTTTATTTAGAATTATGTCTTCTCGATTTTTTTGTCCTATTTTTCCTCTAGTTTCCTCCAATTTTTCCTGGTTGTTTTTTCCTGGTTGTTTTTTCCTGGTTGTTTCCTCCGCTATTTACCTAGCTCTTTTACCGAGCGGAGGAGCCCGGCTTCCTTCTTCGTCGTCGCCGCCGTCGTCTGGGGGTCTCGATCCGCCTTCGGGGGTCTTCTGGTCCAACTGGTTAGACGAATAATATCGCCGCCAGATACTACAATTTTTTTATTTTTTACACTTACAAAAAGGCAGAAAGTCAAGCATGAAAAAATTGTAGTATCTGGTGGCGAAATATAATTTGTTTAACCACTTGGGTGGCGTTACAGCGATTCTCCGATCCAAAGCGTTTCCACAAAAATGTCGTCTACTGATCCGAATGATATCCCTGCCAAATACTCAAGTTTTTTTCATGCTTGAAATTTTAGCCTTGTTGTAAGTGTAACCTTTATAAGCTTTTTAATAAATCTATACAGATTTACACTATGAGACTTTTTCTTTCCTTGTCTATATGATTTTTTGAAATTTGGAGTTCCTTTACATTGTTATGGATATAAAGATCTGGCATAAATACACTTGAGATTTCCAAACCATTTAATAAGCTGAACATCCATGAAAGCAATCCAATTCCTTGGTCTTTGAATCGCCTGAGTTGCATGGAAGCAGGACAACCAAGCAGGTGATATCCAGACAGGCGAATATACTCCTACAGCAAGTTTGATCTCTGTAATAGGGGTCCACCATTTCTGGTAAGAGGCCAACTTTTACCTTAATGAGATATCATATCTTCAAACATATGATTGTTTTTATTGGATATGTTTTATAGCAGAAGGTAAAGAAGATTGTTGTTTTTTTTTGTTTTTTTTTTAATTGTCTGTCTTTTTTTGTTTATAACATAAATAATAAAAACTGATAAAAGTTCCACCAAAATAAAGCTCTATTTGTGGGGAAAAAAGGACATCAATTTATTTGTGTACAGCATCGCACGACCGCGCACTTGTCAGTTAAAGTAACGCAGTGCAGTATCGCAAAATATGGCCTGGTCAGGTGTGGGGGGGGTAAATCTTCAGGAGCTGAAGTGGTTAAGGATTTGTGCAATTTTTAATGTTGCCATTAAATCATCACTAAAAGAGCTGCTCATCACTGGATGATATTCTTTTTTTTTTTTCATTGGTACACATCCCTCAGGGCAGAACCCATCTCTCCATGCCCTTTATTTGAGTTTGGTTAGGTCTTTGTACCATTAAGAAAAGTTGGCTGGGAAATGTTTGCTTTCTTTGTAAATGCCGTAGTACATTGTGTATTGTCTGTACAAGTCATGCCACTTCACAAGCAGGTTTAATAAATCTTCCAAGCATGGTAGTTAAAGGAATTGAACAACTTTAATGTTTCACTTAAAGCCTTGTTAACCGGTTCCCAACCGGCTCACGTCTATTTATGGGGGGCAAAATGGCACCCACTTTGCGAAACCCTGTACCCATACGGGGATTCCTTTAAGAGCCGCCAGCGGGCACGTGCGCGCTGCCGGCCACGTGCCATCGCGTGCACTAGCACCAGCATGGGGATTTGCGTATGCAAACACACAAATCCCTGTGCTGTCCGAGGAGAGGAGACATGTTGATTGTTCCTAGTAAGTAGGAAGAGCGATATGTCTTCTCTCCTACTCAGTCCTATCCCCATACAGTTAGAACACACTGAGGGAACACACATTTAACCCTTGATCGCCCCCTAGTGTTAACTCCTTCCCTACCAGTGACATTTACACTGTAATCAATGCATTTTTATAGCACTGATCGCTGTATAAATGTCAATGGTCCCAAAAATGTGTCAAAAGTGTCCGATCTGTCCATCGCAATGTCGCAATACCGCTAAAAAAATTGCAGATTACTAGTAAAAAATAAATAATAATAAAAATGCCATAAATCTTTCACATAGTTTTTAGATGTTATAACTTTTGCGCAAACCAATCAATATACGCTCATTGGGATTTTTTTTTTTTTTTTAACAAAAATATGTAGAAGAATACATATCGGCCTAAACTGAGGAAGAAATTTGTTTTTTTTAAAACATTTTTGGGGATATTTATTATAGCAAAAAGTAATAAATATTAAAAATTTTTTTCAAAATTGATGGTCTTTTTTTTTGTTTATAGCGCAAAAAATAAAAACCACAGAGGATAGCAAATACCACCAAAAGAAAGCTCAATTTGTACAGCATTGCATGACTGCGCAATTACCAGTTAAAGTGACGCAGTGCCAAATTGTGAAAATTCCTCTGGTCAGGAAGGGGTAAAACCTTCCGGGGCAGAAGTGGTTAAATAACTGCTCCTCGCCTAACTTTATTTTTTATTTTTTTGCTTTATAATGTAGGATTGTAGTTCAGTGGTTAGCACCCTTAGTTTGCAATGGCTAAAGTTCCTACCATTACTATGTCCAGGGTTGTCTTTAACATGGTTTGGGCCCTGGGCAAACATTTTCTTTGCCAGACACACACATAAATTATCTAAAAAAAAAAACTTTGCAGACCCCCCCTTCACAGCAGTCCCACCCCTCGGTGTCCTCAGTTCCCTTTACACATGACAGCACCCCCATTACATTAGAGTTCCCTTCATGTCACAGCGCCCCTTTACACATGACAGCACCCCCATTACATTAGAGTTCCCTTCATGTCATAGTGCCCCTTTACACATGACAGCACCCCAATTACATTGCAGCCATTGTCACATCACACATTCACATGTAGGTGTTTTGGCGTCCCACATTTGCGCAGGCACAGCAGCCTATTCATTTGAATGGGCTGCCATGCCTTTGTTTCCTGCAGAAAGAAAGGTGCATGCAGCATTTTAAAAATGCAGTGGCCTTGAAATCCATTCTGCTTTTGCACCATGCGACTTACCTGCAGTTCCTGCCCACACAAACGCACTGTGTTTTTAAAAGAGTGGCCTAAACATCTTAAAATGCAGCAAGTTTGCCGGTGCAGGAACTGCAGGCATGTCACATGGGGCAAAAGCAGAATGGACAGACAGTTCTGTATTTCACTGCTTGATGGGCATAAGTGTGCGCAGCCTATTACATGATGCATGCACATTTTTTTTCCAGGAAACGCAGGCATGGCAGCCTATTCAAATGAATAGGCTGCTGTGCCTGTGCAATTGTGGGCCGCCAAAACACATTCATGTGAACCAGTCAGGTCCAAAATAAGCAGTTAAATACACTAATGCTATCTATGTGCTATAATGCTGTGTGCGCTGTAATAAAAAATACAGCCACAGCCTCAGTGGCAGCTGGTGCTCAAAATTTTTGAGGGGGTGCTCAGTCCAGCATAGAACTCTGTGGTGCTGTGTCAGGAAAAAAGGGGAGCTTCGGGGTGTCAGAGGTTTCCCCCGCTCGCCCCCCCCCCCACTTTCTCCTGTCAGGGAGAAGAGACAGTGGCTCTCACCAGGTTCCCCGCCCAGCTTCCTGCCCGCTCCTTCCCCATTGGCCATAACCGAGGGCCAATCAAAGAAGACTAGGAGAGGAGAGCATCATGGGACATGTAGTCCTGAAGATTGGGGGCCCCATTTTCCACAGGGAGGAGGCTACAGCTCGATCAAGAGAGAGATTGAGAGACTGCAGCCTGGAAAAAAGCTGAGGGAGTGAGTGCTACAGGACAAAGAAAGAGGTGTGTGCTGGACAGAAGCCAGAGAGAGAGCCACGCTGTCCAGTGTCACCAGAGAGAGAGCCACGCTACCCAGCGCCACCAGAGAGAGCCCCGCTACCCAGCGTCACCAGAGAGAGAGCCAGGCTACCCAGCACCAGAGAGAGACACACACTACCCAGGGTCAGAGAGAGAGCCATAATAACCAGCGCCAGAGAGAGAGCCATAATAACCAGTGCCAGAGAGAGAGCCATGATAACCAGCGCCAGAGCGAGAGCCACGCTAACCAACGCCGCCAGAGAGAGCCACGCTAACCAGCGCCACGCTAACCAACGCCACGCTAACCAGCGCCATGCTAACCAGCACCACCAGAGAGAGAGCCAGGCTACCCAGCAACAGAGAGAGAGAGACACACTACCCAGGGCCAGAGAGAGAGCCACAATAACCAGCGCCAGAGAGAAAGCCATGATAACCAGTGCCAGAGAGAGAGCCATGATAACCAGCGCCAGAGCAAGAGCCACGCTAACCAACGCCACCAGAGAGAGCCACGCTAACCAGCGCCACGCTAACCAGCACCACCAGAGAGAGCCACGCTGCCCAGCACCACCAGAGAGAGAAAGACTGAGCCACTGCCAGGTTACAGACATCCTACACTACTGACCAGAATCGCCCCCGGGAACCCAGAGTGAGCGATCGTCCAGCCGGAGAGATCACTGCTGTAGTTTTGCTGGGTCTGGAAAGAGGGCCTGTCGGCCAATAACCATTGCTTATCCTAGGGACTGTACTACGTCTGCTGTCTCTGACCATGACAATGTGATAATGACATTGTCGAAAAAGGGCGGTGCACGGGTGACCCTAAAATGATGCCCCCCCCTAAAAAAAGTTCTGCGGACGCCCATGCTCCTAAGTGTTCCCACAAGAAAAAGAAGATAATAGAGTGAATGTGACAGCGCTGCATATATGGTAAGCTTGAATAATAAATATAAAATTCAACATAGGAAAAATAATAATCAATGAAAAACGTCCCTATATAAATACAGATGTGTATGACAATTCTTTTGTTCAAAAGCAAGTAAAATGAAATACAAGGGAAAAAAAAGCTGTTTCCACGTGCTTTACCAACAACAGTGCTCCCACCACCGCGTGCAATGCTCGCTCACCTCACTGCAAGACCCAGCAGGGGGTCAAACACACTTTTGCTCACAGTGCACCTCTCCTATGGGGAATGCTCCACAGTGGTACCCGGTAGCTCCTTATGGTCCCTCTAGATAGATAAAGCTCCACAGCAAATGGAATGACCTCCCAGTGAGCTGGTTCAACTTAGGTTCCTCTGTGTCTGCCGTTCCACAGCGACATATAAAAACAGAAATGCTTCCGATAGTGCAGTACCAAGGGGATTAAAAAACAGAATCTCACCACCCCAGCTAATATTCAACTCACATTTATTTAAGAATATAAAAACATTGATATAAAATCCATCAGGTGTATCTCACTTGTTGCAGGTTCCACCTCTACTCCACCTCCCACATGGCTTCATCTGGAGGAAATTAGCCGAGCAGCTAAGACGGGGTACATAAATAGATAGATGAAGTGAATTTATCAAATGCCGACCAGCGCACGCCAATATATGTTGGCACAATGGCACGGCTGGGCAAATAGGCGTACAGGTATGTCTCTTTTAAGAAGCGGCATTGTGGGCGTGCATGTCGGCCGCGTGCTCTGTGACTGTGACCGCCGGTTCCGCGGACTCGATGTCCGCCGGTGTCCTGGCGATAGTGTCACGGAGCCTCAGAACGGGGAGATGCCTATGTAAACAAGGCATTTCCCCGTTCTGCCTGTCCCTGTTATCCGGAGCAGTGATCTCTGTCATGTGAGTAGAAGCCCATCCCCCCCACAGTTAGAATCACTCCCTAGGACACAATTAACCCCTTGATCGCCCCCTAGTGTTTAACCCCTTCGCTGTCAGTGTCATTTACACAGTAATCAGTTTTTATAGCACTGATTGCTGTATAAATGGTCCCAAAATAGTGTCAAAAGTGTCTGATGTGTCCGCCATAATGTCGCAGTCATGATAAAAATCGCAGATCGCCGCCATTACTAATAAAAAAAACACATTTAAAATCTTAAATACATATTCAAAAGGGCATCAATAATAAATAGACATGTGCACAATAGAAAAATTTGTTTAGTTTCGTTTTGTTTCTGTTCGTTTCCGTTGATTCGTAACGATTCGTAATTTCGTAAGTCGTCGGTGTTCGTATTCGTAACGATTCGTATTTTCGTAAGAGTTATTTTTTCGTTGATTCGTTTTTCCGTTAGTTTAATTTTCGTTTATTCGAAATTCGGACGGATTTGTATTTTCGTAGATTTAGTTATATTCGTACTTTCGTAAGATTGATTTATTCGTACTTTCGTAGCATTGTTTTCGTAGATTCGTAATCGGAGCATAATTCATAATTTTATGTAATGTGTATGCTATTATTACATTGTAAGAGACACAGAAAATTACGAATCGAAAAAAAAAGTTACGAATGTACGAATTTTTTCGTTGAATCCATTCGAAGCACGTTAAGCAGCGCCATTGTAAGAGACACGGAAAATCAAGAATCGCAAAAAAAAAAGTAACGAATGTACGAATTTTTTCGTTCAATCCATTCGAAGCACGTTAAGCAGCGCCATTGTAAGAGACATGGAAAATTACGAATTGCAAAAAAAAAAAAAGAAAGTTACGAATGTACGAATTTTTTCGTTTAATCCATTCGAAGCACGTTAAGCAGCGCCATTGTAAGAGACACAGAAAATTAAGAATCGCAAAAAAAAAAGTAACGAATGTACGAATTTTTTCGTTCAATCCATTCGAAGCACGTTAAGCAGCGCCATTGTAAGAGACACGGAAAATTACGAATCACAAAAAAAAAACAGTTACGAATGTACAAATTTTTTTGTTCAATCCATTCGAAGCACGTTAAGCAGCGCCATTGTAAGGGACACAGAAAATTACCAATTCAACCAAAAAAATAAAGTTACGAATGTACGATTTTTTTCGTTCATTTTGATTTTCGTTGTTCCTGTTTTCGTTTTTCGGATTTTCTTCTTTCGTAGTTTTGTTGTTTTTAATTTGGTTATTTCGGATTTTCATTGTTTTTCATATTCGTTCAATTCGATAATTCGTTATTCATAAAAAATTTTGCGAATCATTCGTTCATTCGTACGATAACGAATGAACAAATATAACGAATTTTAACGGAAACCGAAAAAAAAAAAAACGAAACTAATTGCACATGTCTAATAATAAACCTATAAAGATTAAAAAGAGAAAATGGGAGAACAGCAGCATAGAAAGAACCTAGGACAGTTATAGTGGCAATCGAAAGAATACAAGGATGACACCTAGTGGTCAAAAGATGGTATCACAAGGGGAAAAATAAACAAATAGAACTATATAAAAAACGATTGGTAGCATATAACAAGTTGCTAAAATGATGGACAAAACTCTAGTCTTCAGTAATCACTTATGAAGCAGTTAATGTCAAACTCTTTGTTATGACCAGTTGGATATAAAGTCTGCATTTCGTGTATCCAGAAGGATTCACGTTGACTCAGGAAATAACTTTATTTTTACCCTTCCAACGATGATGGTATTTTTCTATGCCCCAAAAAAAGGGAGGAAGGGTCTTTGTTACGATGGGTAGCATAGTGCTTAGAAATACTATGCTTAGGATAACCATTACCAATATTTTGGACATGTTCCCGGATTCTTTTCCACATTGGTCGTTTGGTACGACCAATGTACTGGATTTGGCAAAGGGCACTGCAGGGCATAAACTACACCTTCTGTTCTGCATGTTATGCAGTCCCTTATTTGGTATTCCTTCCCTGTTGCTGTAGCTACAAAATTATTTCTTTTGATATTATTTATTAGACATGTGCACAACAAAAAAATTTGTTTGTTTTTTTCGTTTCGTTTTTTTTCGTTTCCGAAAAAAAATCTTTTTTTTTCGTTTCGTTTTTTTTCGTTTCCATTTATTCGTAACGATTCGTACATTCGTAAGTCGTCGGTGTTCGGATTCGTAACGATTCGTACATTCGTAAGTCGTCGGTGTTCGTATTCGTAATGATTCGTACATTCGTAAGAGTTATTTTTTCGTTGATTCCTTTTTTCGTTTAATTTTCGGACGCATTCGTATTTATTCGTACATTCGTAACATTCGTAAATTCGTAATCGGAGCATAATTCATAATTTTATGTAATGTGTATGCTATTATTACATTTTAATAATTTACGAATCGAAAAAAAAAGTTACGAATCGAAAAAAAAAAGTTAAGAATCGAAAAAAAAGTTACGAATGTACGAATTTTTTTGTTCAATAGAGACACGGAAAATTACAAATCGAAAAAAAAAAAAAAAAAGTTACGACTCGAAAAAAAAAAGTTCCGAATCAAAAAAAAAAAAGTTACAATGTACGAATTTTTTTGTTCAATCCATTCGAATCACGTTTAGCAGCACCATTGTAAGGGATACGGAAAATTACCAATTCAACAAAAAAAAAAAGTTACGAATTTTTTTTCGTTCGTTTTCGTTTTTCGGATTTTCTTCATTAGTACATTTGTTTTTTCTAATTTTTTTTTTTTTCGGATTTTCGTTGTTTTTCGGATTCGTTCGATTCGAATGATTCGTTAATCGGATTCGTACGATTCAAACGATTCGTTATTCAGGTTCGTACGATTCGAACGATTCGTTCATTCGTACGAAAACGAACAAACGAAAATAACGAAAAAAAACGAAAAAAAACTAAACGAATTGCACATGTCTATTATTTATTTTTGTTCTGATACAGGCATAGCAGTGCTTGCATGGAAAAAATAGCCTTTTCCTGTAAAGAATGTAAAATCAGATGTTTTTGGAGGGTCTACTACATTCTTTGCTATTTTATCCCGTAGTGTTCGCCTCTATCTAAATTTAGGATAGGAGGGTAATACTTGCTTAACATATTTGTTGGCTGTTAGTGTGATGGATGTGGTTAAAGTGGGGTTGCATAGAAAAAAAAAAATCATTAAAATTCCTAAAAAAATAAATAAAAAAAAAACATTTGGATTTTTTTTTTTTAACTCACCTCTAAATGCCTGTTGCTAGGGGGTCCCTCGTAGTCTGCCTCCTTCAGTGCCTGGGCTGGTGACATCACTTCCCCTCGGTGCAGGAAGGTCTCAGCTCTGCCTCCTCCCTCCTGCCAGTCATCTGGGACACGTGACAGGTCCCAGATGACTGCGCGGCCACAGTATTTGTAGCTGCTGACTTTTAATTTTTATATATTTTTTACTCCTTTAAAGAGTTGTAGTCTCCAGCTTTTCACCCAAATACATTATTTACATTAAGGATAAAAATCTTCTTTGCTGCAGCTGCCCCCCAGAGCCCGCCCCACTTTTACTTACCTGAACCCATTCATTCCAGCAATGAGCACGAGCCTAGCAGCCTAGTCCTGCTGTCTGTGTCAATGAATTCAGCAGCGGGACTCGTGAGTGGGCCCTCATGGGTGCCCCGATGGAAAGCGGCTCTCTCTGTGGGGGCACCCAAAGAAGAGGAGGGGCCGGGAGTGCTGCCGGGGCACCCCAGAAGAGGAGGAGTGGGGCCGCTCTGTGCAAAACCCTTGTACAGAGGAGCGAAGAATAACATGTTTGGTAAACTCGTTTTTTGAGTCCCCATTATGGAAATCCTACACTTCCACTGGAGCTCCCAGTTTCCAGGAAGGCAGCCGTGAAGCATTTTAACCACTTTGATACCGGGCACCAACACCTTTCCTGCCCAGGACAATTTTCAGCTTTCAGCGCTCTCACATTTTGAATGACA
>CM053030.1:401842507-401913683 GCA_028564925.1 Lithobates sylvaticus
CTGCATTCTGCAACCTGTAAATCGCACATATCTGCAACCTGTAAATCGCACATATCTGCAACCTGTAAAATCACTCATAAAGTTCATAACCGGGGGTGGCGGGGTTGCTGCCGCCGACCACCGAAAGTTTAATAAAGATGATAAGGGGGGCCTGTGGGGGGGATGTTCTGCCGCCGACCACCGAAAATTGTAAACAATTTGTTAAGTGGGGTCGGGTGGGCGCTGCCGACAATGACCGAAAATATGAAAACAAATTATTAAGTGGGGGGGGTGCTTCTGCCAACCACCGAAAATGTGAAAACAAGTTGTTGATAAGCGGGGGGGTGGTGGTTGGTTGTGCTGCCGCCCCCTATGGACGGGCCGCCACTGTTCCAAAGTATGTTTAGCAACAAGATTTGCCATCAAAAGGGCAGAAATGAAACAGCTTGACTGCTTTCTAATATAGATATATAAAATATATATATAATATATGTAAATATTCTAAAACCTTGCTCACAAAGCCTGTCAAGGAAGACTTAACGTTTTAGATTTTTTTTTTCCCACAATCACCATATGCTTGGTGTAAAACAATTCATGTAAGCATTACTGTTTTGCTCAACTTCTGGTTTATATAGAGAGGATAGAAAGTTTCACCACTTTAACACTAATTTTATCTATCCAGCAAAATCCCATTGCAAATCAAAAAAAAATTATTTGAGCAAAAGCAAATCCTCTTACTGGGGTCCAAATAGAAGAAAAGACAGAAAAGAAATTAAATTACAGAATTATTTTGTAGCTACACTGCACAGTGGTGTTAATATGTTTCGAGAATGTGAATACCTGATGATAAGCATGGGGGAGTGGGGGGGGGAGTGGGGGGGGGGTAGGCTGTGGGGTCTGTCACCGACCTCCAAAAATAAAAATACAAGTTGTTAAGGGGGGTGCTGCCGACCTCGCAGCAGAGTGCCAATATCACTTTCTTGAGTGACGTTAGGGGCGTGTTACTAACTGTGGGAGGCGTGGCTGTGTTTTAGTGAACACTGATCTCTGCTCTAGTCACAGGGAGCAGAGATCAGTGTCACTTGTTGCTAGGCAGAACGGGGAGATGCTGTTTACTTCTGCATCTCCCCGTTCAGCCTTCCCGTGAGACGATCGTGGGTATCCCTGAGGCGATCGAGCTGCGACCGGACTGACGGGGGTAAATTTGGCATTTTTAATTTTTTTTTTTCACGTTGCACTTTAACCGCTTCCCAACCGCCAGATATACTGTGGCGGAAGGGCACATACAGGCAGAATCACGTACCTGTACGTTGCCCTTTAAGAGGCGGCCGCTGGTCGCGTGCGCCGCCTGCAGCGCACGCCCGCAGGAAGCTCCGTGAGTCGGGTCGTGGGTCCCGCGGACTCTATCGCCGCATGGATACCCGCAATTGCCTCATGGAGAGGAAGAACGGGGAGATGCTAATGTAAACAAGCATCTCTCCTTTCTGCCTAGTGACAGTGTCACTGATCTCTGCTCCGTGTGATCAGGAGCAGAGATCAGTGACGTGTCACACACAGCCACGCCCCCCACAGTTAGAAACATGCCCCCTAGGACACACTTAAACCATACACTGCCATCTATTGGTTAACCCCTTCACTGCCAGTGTCATTTTACACAGGAATCAGAGCATTTTTTTAGCATATATGGTCCCAAAAATTTGTCAAAAATATCCGATGTGTCCACCATAATGTCGCAGTCATGATAAAAATTGCTGATCGCTGCCATTAAAAAAATGTAAAATATTAATAAAAATGCCTTAAAACTATCCCCTATTTTGTAAACGCTATAACTTTTGCGCAAACCAATAAATAATCACTTATTGCAATTTTTTTACCAAAAATATGTAGAAGAATAGGTATCGGCCTAAACTGAGGAAAAAAAATCGTTTTTTTTATATGTTTTTGGGGATATTTATTATAGCAAAAAGTAAAAAATAATTAGTTTTTTTCAAAATTGTCGCTCTTTTTTTGTTTATAGCGCAAAAAATTAAAACCGCAGAGGTGATCAAATACCACCAAACGAAAGCTCTATTTGTGGGAAAAAAAAGGACGTCAATTTTGTTTGGGAGCCACGTTGCGGGACCGCGCAATTGTCAGTTAAAGCAACACAGTGCCGATTTGAAAAAAGTGCTCTGGTCAGGAAGGGGGGGAAAATTTTCCGGGGCTGAAGTGGTTAATAAGTAAAGTGGGAACACAAAATATAAAGGTACAGACACCGCACTAGTGGTAATAACGCATAAGCACTTGTATGATTAGTGCAGTTACATCACTTCAACACATTTTCTTCCTATACATGGTATAGGACAATTTAACTGCAGCAGATCAATTTTGTAAATATTTATTGGAATTAATACATAAATATATATTTTGCGTCGTGGGAGGGGGGCGTGGCCTAGGAGGACATGTGAGCGGACGCTTCTCTGAGCAGCTCCGGCATTACCCACTACTATCCTGCACAATCCTGGCTTGATCTGCCCTAATTCCAGAAACGGAGACCACCGCCGACACCGGAGGCAACAGCTGATTCACCGGATGGTGAAATTGCCGGATGGGCAAAAGGCGAAAGCAAGCACCGGTACGAATGAGCATCAACACGAGATCGGGCCAAGATGGCCGCCGCACTACCGTCTCGGCACCCTCTGCTTCTCCGGCCTCTACACCGGATCTCTTTGGAGACGCCTCGGGTGCCTCTCCACCCTCCTCCCCGGGACTTCCAGACCCCCCGAACCTGATCCCACAAACATCTGAGGGCGAGGAGGCGACGGATGATGGCTCCGGGCCTACGCTGGCGGAAGTACTAAAGACCATTAAGGTAAACCATACAGCTTTAATGGGGACGGTAGCTGAAATCAGGAGTGACTTTACACTGCTACGGCAAGACGTTCACAAACTGAGGGGCAGGGTGACCGAGACAGAAGACCGAATAAGCGAACTGGAGGACACGGTTAACCCCATCCTACCCAAACTGAATGCCACCGGCGGGAAAATATCCTCTCTAGAATCCAAAATGGACGATCTCGAGAACCGCTTTAGGAGGAACAACCTGAGGCTGGTTGGGCTCCCTGAGAAGGTGGAGGGATCCGACCCGGTAGCATTCCTCGAAAGCTGGCTGGAGCAGGAATTTGGTCGGGAGTTGCTATCCCCCTGTTTTATAATTGAGAGGGCGCACCGGGTCCCAGGTAGGCCTCTCCCCGCTGGCAATCCCCCACGTACAATGATTATGAGACTGCTCAACTACAGGGACAGGGACTCCATCCTGCGAGCTGCCAGACAGAAAGGCAGTCTCAAGATTAACAATGCTACAGTATCACTGTACCCTGATTACTCAGTTGCGGTACGCAACCAGCGTGCACAGTTCCAAGCAGTCAAGAAGCACCTGAGAGACCACGCTATCCAATACTCCATGTTATTTCCAGCTACTCTACGGGTGGTACATGATGAAAAAGTGTTATTCTTCCAGTCGCCAAAGAATGTCATCGCATGGTGGGAAACCCTGCCAAGACCCCCTCGAGCACCAGCTGACTGAAGTTTACCGTAGGCAATGATATCCTCTTGTCCTCCAGTCACTCAAATGGCTCGTGACTGGCCAACTTTGCCTAAAGTGACCCCCTGTAGGGTGTTTGCTGCTGCCGTTTATTTTTCTTATTTTTCTGATTTTTGATTTTGCCAACCCTTTTTGATATGCCTGCAGTGGTGTCCCAAGTCACTTAACCGGCAATGCAGATCAACCGCACTTGTTTTCCCAGTGGGGTACAGACCTCCCGCCACGAATGGGGGGGAGCTGGAGCTACTCCACATGCGGAGAGACGTTAGCCACAGTATTGGCTCTAACTTGCTAATATGGACCAAATAGGTTCCAGGCCATGCGCCCCATGCATGGCCCTAGTTTGGGGTACAAGCCCTCTCCGTTTTTCAGAGAGCAGGGCAGGGGTGTTGCTGTCAGTTGACGGCGGGACATATACAGTTCAATCTTTTTTTCTTTTTTTCTGTTGCTATGTGTGTGTGTGTATGAATGGAGTTTGGTTGAAGGATGGATGTATGTTGCTCTGTCCCAATGGCGGTAACTGTATAAAGTTGGATAACACAATGATGGCAATCAGGGGTACACCAAGTAAATATGAGTGGATCTCAGTGGTTTTAATATTTGTAAGGAAGTCCCATGGCTGACGTAAAGATTTGCTCGTGGAATGTGAGAGGAATGAATTCTAAATTTAAACGTGCACTGATTTTTGAGCGGATCAAGAAATTGCAACCCCATGTTCTTTGCCTGCAGGAAACCCACTTGACAGGGTCAAAAGTCCTAGCGCTCAAAAAACATTGGGTTGCCCATAGTTACACCTCCACATATTCTAATTATGCCCGCGGAGTGGCGGTGCTAATACGCAAAGGCCTTCCTTTTGAATGTCATAGGGTAATCTCTGATTCTAAAGGACAGTATTTGATACTTCATGCCTCAGTTCGCGGCACCCCATTGATTATGGCAACAGTATATGTCCCCCCTCCGGTTTCAGCAGTAATCTTTACGGATATAAGTACACAACTTTCTTTATTACCCAGCTGTCCAGTGCTACTAATGGGTGACTTCAACTCAGTGTTGCAGTCATCCATTGATAGACTGAAACCACAGCTAAATGACTCCAGATTGTTTGGCAAATGGTGTGAGGTATATGGATATGTAGATATATGGCGATGGAAGTTCCCCAACAAAAAAGTTTTCTCATGCCAGTCTAGAACGTACGGTTCTCTCTCTAGAATAGACTATGCACTTGCCAGCAGGGACCTGCTGCCGAATGTTTTAAATATGGACTATGTCTCACAGACCATATCAGACCACTCACTTATGACAGTTACCCTAACTCTGGGACACAGGCCGACGTTTCGGATATGGAGACTGAGCCCCCTATGGATATCCACCCCTGAGATACAGGAAGCTATCTCGCTGGATATGCTAGACTACTGGTCCAACAACTTAGATACCGCAGAACCTGGACCCACGTGGGACGCCTTTAAAGCAGTCCTACGGGGGGCTTATATCTCACGTATCAAACACTATAGAGCTACGGGGGCGGCCCACCTGGTGGAGCTGGAAAAAAATCTAGAGGACGCTAGAGCCCAACACATGAGGGATCTGACAGATGAGACTCGGGGGACAATTTCAAACGCACATAATGCATTACAACTACACCAGGTAGATATGACTAAAAAACAACAACTATACCTATCTGCAAGAATACACGAACATGGCGGTAAAAATGGTAGGATGCTGGCTTTTCTGGCCCACACCGAATATACAGACAGCTCAATACCGGCCATTACACTGAAGGACGGCTCCATAACCAATGATCCAGTATGCATTAACCAGACATTTGCTACCTACTACAGTGACCTGTACACCGACCTAGACCCACCACAGGAGGCCACGTTTAGGGGCTTTTTCTCTTCCATGGCCTTCCCGGCATTGGATGAGGCACAGAGGGGGCTTCTGGAACAGGAGATCACTTTGGAAGAGGTAGAGGCAGCAATCCGCTCTCTGCCCCCTTCAAAGACTCCGGGCTTGGATGGTATTCCCTCCGGGTGGTATCAGACCTATGCGGAGGTAATTGCCCCCAAGCTTCTGCACACGTTCCGAAATTCTCTGCAGCAGGGTACTCTGCCAGCTTCCATGAATGAGGCCCTCATTGTTGTCTTGCCTAAACCCGAAAAGAACAAACTGCTATGTGAATCTTATCGACCGATTTCACTTTTAAACACTGATGTGAAAATTCTGGCCAAAATTTTGGCCCAGAGACTACAAAAAGTTATTTTAGCTCTTATCCCCCCAGACCAAGCGGGGTTCATGCCGGGTCGCAACACGTTTGATAACATCCGCAGACTGTATCTACATATCCATAGGGCACACGTAACGAAGCAAAGCCATCTAGTGCTATCCTTAGATGTGTTAAAGGCGTTTGACACGGTCCGCTGGACATTTTTATGGGAAACCATGTCAAATATGGGTTTCGGCCCCCTGTTTTTAAGGTGGGTCCGTCTACTATATGCGCACCCAAGTGCGAGAGTCCGAACCAATGGTGATGTCTCGGTGGCATTTGCCTTGCAGAGGGGAACCAGACAAGGGTGCCCCCTCTCTCCGCTCCTGTTCGCTATCGCCATTGAGCCACTAGCGCTGGCGGTGCGGCAGGCCGCGGGGATTGGGGGCATCCAATGCGGAACACAATTGGAGAAAATCTCCCTATACGCAGACGACGCGTTAATCTACCTGGACGGCAAAGAGAGCTCTTTTAGAAGTTTGATGCAGGTGGTTGAGGAGTTTGGGGAGGTGTCGGGGCTGAGGGTCGGATGGGAGAAATCCATAGCCTTTCCTATAGGTCCTCTGATCCCATATAAATACCTTGAGAACTCTAGACTGAAAACTGCTCAGTCTTTTAAATACCTAGGAGTTCAAATACATAATGACCTCTCCAGATTCGTAGATCTTAACATCACACCAGTAATAAAACAAATGACGGACAAACTTCAAGTCTGGTCAACCCTCCCACTAAATTTAATAGGACGTATTAATATCTTCAAAATGATTTTTTTGCCAAAATTTTTGTATTTCTTTAGAGCAGCTCCAGTGTATCTCCCAAAAAAAATGTTCCAAAAGGTGGAGGCAGTTCTGTCTTCCTTTGTTTGGCAAGCTGCTCATCCACGTATATCTAAAACGTCCCTGCAAGCGGTTAAAAGCAGGGGAGGACTAGCATGCCCTAACCTGCAGAAGTACTTTCTTGCCTCACAGCTTACGTTTATTTATGAGTGGATGCACTCCGACCCTCGGCCCCCCGCTGTCTCCCTGATGTCCTCATTTTATGAGGAAGGTACCAAGGCACTTGATGTGATGCACAGGTCTAGACCCAACAAATGCTCCAGACTTTCCCCCAGGGATGTTGGTTTACTAGCTTGGAAGGAGAGCAACGGACTCCTGTCCAAAGGTATGAGTACATGGTCGCCAAGCACTCCAATTTGGGATAACCCAAATCTCCCTGAGCTCCATGGTCATCCCGACTCGAAATGGTGGTCAAGGATGCAAGTTACGCACCTGACACACTTGTTTTCAAATAGTATTTTTGTGACTTTTGACCACCTAAAAGCCAAGTATGGCATACCTAACAAATTTTTTTATAAGTATCTGCTGATCAGACATGCCACTCGGGCCCAATTTGGTACCCTGACCATGGAGCTCAGAACACCCCCTTTGGAAGATCATCTCTCCGACCCAGATATAACAAAAATGGTGACAACCTTCTATAACCACCTGAACATGGCGGGAGCAGACCCGTTCCAAACCTCGTTCACCAAATGGCAAAAACTGATACCTGTACTAACAGAGGAGGGGTGGGAAGAAGTTACTGAGGTTTGCTTTCAAGATATTATATGTACCGCTGACCAATATATACAGTTTAAATTTATCCACCATCTACACTATACTCCTGATAGACTGGCACGTATGGGGCTGAGAGTGAATGCTAGTTGTGCTCGGTGTACTAGTGACAATGCTAATATGTTTCATATGTTCTGGAGCTGCCCTGGACTCAACCAATACTGGAGAGACTTATTCAAATTTTGTGATGAACAGCTTAACACACCAATTCCCAGAACACCCGAAGTGGGATTACTGGGTATACTGAATGACTTAGTTCACCCAGTGGCTACCCGCATACTAATACGGACTATTATGTTTTATGCAAGGAAAGTTATTCTACTGAAATGGAAAGACAGCGAACCTCCTAAGATACAAACTCTGTATGGAATCATTAATGGACAGCTCCCCAAGTTCAAAATTGTTTATAAAAACAGGGTCTGCCTCAAGAAGTTTTATAAGGTATGGCAACCCTGGTTGGATATTACCGCCCCCTTCTGGGGTTCGGTCCTGTCCACACAGGATTGTTAACAAATGATTGGGAATACCATGATATGGATTTCCCTCTACTGGAAGGGGGAGTGGATCTTGGTGGGCCTAATGGGACAGAGCATGGGTAGAAAGAGGTGTGTTTGGGTGTGAGTGAGTCTGTGTGATGGGTGAGTGGGTGTGTGTATGGATGTTAGTCGCAGTAGGGCATAGGGACCCAATCCTGTTGCCGTAATCCCCAGGAGTAAATTACAGGGGAATGAAACAGGCGCATAAGAATGTTGGGATGCGATCCCCTTGTTTATAAAGTGCTACTACTGCTGTTAGTACTGTATTGTTTATTGTTTATTGTTTGTAATGTTGAAAAAACCAAAATAAACACAAAATAAAAAAAAAGACACCTTTTAAAAAAAAAAAATTTGTTATTATTCGTAGAGTGTCGATTATTCGTTATACTGAATCTCAAATTCATTTGAATCATTCGTTATATCCGCTATAATTTATTTTGTATTAGTTGAAATGAGTTATTTGGTAGTTTGGATTCGGATAATTTGGATCCGAAATTCGTAAACGAAATTTTGTACAGAATTCGTATTCGTAAACGAAATTTTGTACAGAATTCGTATTCGTAATTCGGATTCGTACGAATGTACGAATTTCGAAAAATTTGTACGGATTTCCGATTCGTACGAAACGAATCGCACATGTCTACCTTTTACCTATAACCACTAGTCATGGGCAGTACAGTGGTGTAGTGGGTAGCACTTTTGCCTAGCAGTAAAAAGGGTCGCTGGTTTGAATCACAACCACGACACTACCTGCCTGGAGCTTGCATGTTCTACTTGTGCCCCCGGGTACTCCAGTTTCCTCCCACACTTCAACACCGGCATATAGTCATATGATGCCCGCAGATGGGATCTCCCATCCTGGGTGGGCGTCATATGACGTCCTCTCATTCCCGGCCGTCTAGGTGGCGCGCGCGCCCTCGACATTGTTCGGGACCCGGTGGGCATGCATCCCACGATTGCCCGGGAACACAGTAGGACCGTGGATCTGTGTGTGAAAACACAAAGATCCATGTCCGGTCAGAGGAGAGGAGACCGATGGTGTGTTCTCAGTACAGAGAAACACTGATCGGTCTCCTCCCCTTGTGAGTCCCCTCCCCCCACAGTTAGAATCACTCCCAGGGAACATAATTAACACCTGCAGTGCCCCCTAGTGTTAACCCCTTCCCTGCCAGTCACATTTACACAGTAATCAGTGCAATTTTATAGCACAGATTGCTGTGTAAATGTGAATGCTCCAAAAAATGTGTCAAAAGTGTCCGATGTGCCCGCCATAATGTCGCAGTCATGATAAAAAAATTGCAGATCACTGCAATTACTAGTAAAAAAAAATGCCATAAATCTATCCCCTATATTGTAGATGCTATAACTTTTGCCCAAACCAATCAATATACACTTATTGCGATTTTTTTTATCAAAAATATCTAAAAGAATACATATCGGCCTAAACTGAGGAATTTTTTTTTTTTAATGGGATATTAATTATAGCAAAAAGTAAAAAAATATTGTGTTTTTTTTTCAAAATTGTTGCTCTTCTTTTGTTTTATAGCGCAAAAAATAAAAACCGCAGAGGTGATCAAATACCACCAAAATAAAGCTCTATTTGTGGGAAAAAAAGGACGTCAATTTTGTTTGGGTGAAATGTCGCACGACTGCGCAATTGTCAGTTAAAATGACGCAGTGCCGAATTGCAAAAGGTGCTCTGGTAAGGAAGAGGGTAAAATCCTCTGGGGCTGAAGTGGTTAAATGGCTTCTGTCTAAAAAAAAAAAAAAAAAATGGCCCTAGTATATGAATGTGAGTTGGGGACCTTAGATTGTAAGCTCCTTGAGGGTAGGGACCGATGTGAATGTACAATGTATATGTATAGCGCTGTGTAAATTGACAGTGCTATATAAGTACCTGAAAATAAATAAACTAGTCCTGACTATTTACCTTTATTATCCAATTATAATTACCTCATCGCCGGCCGATTCCGTTGTTCACACCGAAAAACTTCTATGCATAGGGATCAGCGTATATAAAAATGATTGACACAACACAGGTTGATTCGCAATACACTGTTTATTCCGGCTCAGACAGGGTGTTAAATATGAATGAAAGATGGGCGTTTACCAACCATTTTCCACCAATAAGGGGTAGATGTTCAAATGACATTTCCTTTACACATGCATTTACCCAATTGTAATGTAATTTATAATTAACTCTTTACATCTCTGTATCTAAGCAAAACTCATTATGTCACATTATGTCACCTAGAAAACTCCCCTATAACTCCAGACAGACTATCTCACGACCAGTGTTGGTCATTTTACTTTAAAAAAGTAATTAGTTAGGTTACAAGTTACTTCTCCCAAAAAGTAATTGCGTTAGTAACTCAGTTACTACATTGGAAAAGTAATTAGTTACGCAGCAAAGTAACTGTGACTTTTTTTTTAATATTCTATAAGTGTAACTACGGGGCGGGTCTAGTATTACTGTAACCAAGGGGCGCATTTATTATTATTGTTATATATCGTGTAACCAAGGGGCTGCTCTATTATTACTCTAATCAAGGGGCAGATCTGTTATAGCGTGTAAGCAAGGGGCGGGGCTATTATTATTATATCGTGTAAGGGGCAGATGGGTACAGAAGAGGGCGAATGTTAAATTAATGGGCAGAGCTCGATATATAACAATAATAATAAATGTGCCCCTTGGTTACAGTAATACTAGACCCGCCCCTTAGTTACACGATAGACGCCCCTTGCAGAGTAGCACGAGCATTGGGAGCGTGCGGCATCGCCTCGTACAATTACATGTTAACTGCGCCTGCGCGGTGTAGAGTTCACTCAGAGCTGTTTAGGTTCGGCAATTTTCGTAAGCTCCGTAGTCCTTCGTACTGCGCAAGCTCAGCGCCTGCGCAGTGCAGGGGGTCCTTATCCGGCGGGGGAACTTTTTCGGCAGGACACCAGAATTACACTACTGCCATCTAGTGGCTGTAGATGTAATTGCGGTAATGCCGCCCAAGTAATGGGAATTGCGTTACCATGAGGGGAAAAGTAATCAGTTAGATTACTCGTTACCCTCTAAAGTAACTGCGTTAAGTAACTCCGTTTATTTTAACTCAGTTACTTACATCACTGCTCACGACACACACGTAAGTTCTTCATTTCGGGTTTCGATTTAATCACTTCAGCCTCATCAGTGTTTCTTCATCAGTACCCACCTTACCAATGCCCATCAGTGCTGCCTTATCTGTGGCACTTCATTGGTGCCCACCAGTGCTACATCATCAGTGCTGCCTCATCAGTTCCCATCAGTACCGTCTTAACAGTGACCATCAGTGCAACATCTCAGTGCCCATCAGTGAAGAAGAAAAATTACTAATATGCAAAATTTTATAACAGAAATGAAGAAAAACCCTGAATGAACAGAAGTACCCTGATGGAATATAGCAGCTAACAGAACAACATCCAGCTGCCTCATCAGTGAAGGAGAAAAATGACTTAATTTGGAAAATTTAATAAGAAAGCTCTATTTGTGTGGGAAAAAACTATAAAAATTTAAAAATAGGTACAGTGTTGTATGATTGGGTAATTGTCATTCAAAATGTGACAGCGCTGAAAGTTGGCCTGGGCGGGAAGGGGGTGAAAGTGTCCAGTATTGAAGCGGTTAAAAATTTAGAGGTTTTTTTGGGGGGATATAAATATAAATAAGTTTACACTTAGCCCCTTTCACACTGAAGTTTTTTTCAGGCGCTACAGCGCTAAAAATAACGCCTGTATAGCGCCTGAAAAAAGCGAGTCCTTTCACTCCAGTGTGAAAGCCGGAGGGCTTTCACACTGGAGCGGTGCGCTAGCACGACGGTAAAAAAGTCCTGCTAGCAGCATCTTTGGAGCGGTGTATTCACAGCTCCTATACCACTCCTACCCATTGAAATCAATGAGGCAGCACGGCAATACCGCCGGCAAAGCGTCGCTTTGCAGCACTTTGCGGGGGGTTTTAACCCTTTTTTGGCCGCTAGCGGGGGTTAAAACCGCCCACTAGCGGCCGAATACCGCTGCTAAAACGACAGTAAAGCAGCACTAAATATCGCGCTGCTTTACCGCCGACGCCCCGCACCACCCCAGTGTGAAAGAGGCCTTAGTGAACTCATGCAAACTAAGAAAAGTGCAACAGTTTCTCTTATGTGGCCTTTGATAAGTTTTATTTTCCCAAAGAAAAATCTCCCACCCTTCACAATCACATCTTATTCATGTTATCAGTATTTGGCATCACCAATTATTCGTCGAGCGACTATTTTCGAGGATGAAGCACAGGAAGGGCAAGATTAGAACCCAAATATCTGATGAGCACCTTGAGAACTCATGGAGAAACACTCCTCCATCCATCCAACCAGATATTGATGTGTTCGTTTATCAAAAACCGTGTCAGATATCGCACTCGTCTTTTCCTCTTTTACTTTTATAATAAAAAATATTACAAAAAAATGAAGTTTTATTCCTCAGATCGGTACATTATCTATATCAGTGATCATTATCTGCCCGACTTTTTCTGCTCATCAGCTCTCCTTATTGTTGGTGTATTTTATGTGCGGTCCGAGACAAGACCTCTTCTTCCAATGTGACCCAGGAAGGCCAAAAGATTGGACCCCCCTGTCCTAGAGAGATTATTGCCTTGTAATACCGGTGTCTGTACCAGTGTCGGCCCGTCCATTAGGAGCGCGTGGGCGGCGCCCACCCTCTTTCCAGCCACTCCCTAATGGATAGATTCATGCATAGCATGAATCTATCCACCGCAGCCGCTACCACCCCTATTCAGGCATCCAGCCCCTTTCTGAACCCCCCGAGCGCCTAAATTACAGCGGCGGGATGTATTTTTTTAAGCGCCTGGTTAGAGCCATAGGCTCTAATGGGCTTCAAAAAAGGTGGACTTGTGGCGGTGGCGCAGAGCATTGTGCTACCAGCCCACCCAGGCGTTACAACAGCAAATTAATATTCGCTGTTGTAACACTGATCCTCAATCTGGCCAATCAGAAGCAGGTCTGAGACCCATTTTCTGATTGGTCAAAAAAGAGAAGACTCCCGATTGGCCACCCGTGGAGAACAGGGGAAGGAGGGGGGAAACGGAAGCCAGAACCAGCAGGGAGGAAACTGAGGGAGAGCTGCCACCGCCAAGAGAAAGCGCTGATTACATGGGGTGAGTCAGTGCACCAGATCCGCCGGCCGACCGACGGGGGGGTGGTGTTACTGTTTGACGACCCCCCCAAAGAAAATAACCACCGTCCGCCACTGGTCTGTATGCTCAGTCATGAGATTACTGTTATTCTGTATGAAATATGGCTGCTTGTTGCATGCAGATTAGTGTCAGCATGTGTAACCTTTTGTATCGGCCAGACAGAGATCTGTGTGTGGGTGTATGGTTGGTCGTCTAGCAGATCAGTCAGCCTAAGTCGTGTGTCTGGTATGTGTGTGGGCCGTGGGAAAAGGGATAACACAAGGATTCTAACTCACAGGATAGCTCAGGAGAGTGTAGGAATAATTTGGCTTCTCCACACCCCTTATGCCCCGTACACACGTCAGATTTTCCAACGGCAAATGTTCGATGGGAGCTTGTTGTCGGAAACTGCAACCGTGTGTAGGTTCCATCGGACATTTTCCATCAGAATTTCGGTCACACAAAATTTGATATCTGGATCTCAAATTTTCCGACAACAAAATCTGTTGTCGTAAATTCCGATCGTGTGTAGACAATTCCGATGCACAAAGTGCCACGCATGCTTTGAATCAAGTAGAAGAGCCTCACTGGCTATTTTACTTCATTTTTCTCGGCTCGTTGTATGTGTTGTACAGCACTGCGTTCTTGGTGTTCGGAATTTCCGACAACATTTGTGTGACCGTGTGTATGCAAGACAAGTTTGAGCCAACATACGTCGGAAAAAAATCCATGGATTTTGTTGTCGGAATGTCCGATCAATGTCCGATCGTGCTTTGAAACACCAGAAAGCAAATTTCTAAGTCAGTTTCCCTCCAGTGGTGGCTATTGGTATTGCAGGCTGTAATAACTGCCATATTACCTGCCCAAGGGAAGCTTCTTTTTAAGACCTCCTCCCCTATACAAGGATCTTGCTCAGGTTAATGAGTCACGGTGGACATGTATCCATGACTCTATCTATCTATCTATCTATCTATCTATCTATCTATCTATCTATCTATCTATACATTCTCACTTTCTCTATTCTCTTGCTCTCTTGCTGCGTATTTGCATTGCAAGTGTATTATTTTTTTTTTCTGCATAATTTGCTTACTATTAAGCATCAAAAACAAGTATTCTAGCTTACTTATAGACAATGATGATATTACATTCAGATTTTAAGCATTGCATTTATTTTCATTAGTTAAGTGGTTTGCGTTGTTCAGAAATACATTTGAGAGATAATACCATCAGCATGCTTCAGACGTTTTCAAAGACAAATTTCTTCTAGAAATAATGAGAAGTCATCACAGATTTAAGGCAAAAATAATCCTGCCCCTCCCTCTTTTATTTCCTAATTTGCAGCAACAGCAAAAAAATCTGAACTTTCACTCATCAGTACCCTGCCCCCCTCCAGTGCCACAATTGGCACCTTTCAGGGGGGAGGGGGGTACAGATACCTGTATAATACAGGTATCTACACACACTTCTGGGCATAGATAGCCGCAGAATCTGCGGGTATTTACGCCACTTCCTGTCATCCCCCCGCTGTCTGCTGGGAAACACACGGATCCCGGAGACAGCAGGCAGTGTCCTGTTTGCGCAGCGCAACTCACACATGCGCAGTAGGGAACCGGGAAGTGAAGCCGCAATACCGCCATACCGAAGATGGCGGCGGAAGCACCCAAGAGACGAGTCTCAGTGATCCTCTCAGTGACTCGGTGATCACAGCGTGCGCAGGGAGCGTGCACATGGGAGGCCGTCATATGACGGCCTCCCGGGAATTCAGATCTACTCTGTGGCCATCATTCTCTGGCCCCAAGTTGAGGGTATGTGGCCTGGTACGGTTCAGGAGGGGGGGTCTCACCAGGTTGCATGCTTGGATAAGGGTCTGATATTGATTTTGGGGAACCCCTACGCCATTTTTTTATACTTAGGCGCAGGGTTTCCCTTAAAATCCCTACTAAACCTGAGGGATCTGGGGGCCCCCCTTGTTAAAGGGGGCTTCCAGATTTTGATAAGCCCCCTACCCGCAGCCCCCACAACCACCGGGCAAGGGTTGTGGGGATGAGGCCCTTCTCCCCATCAATATGGTCAGACCCCAAAGCACCCTCCCCATGTTGAGGGCATGTGGCCTGGTATGGTTTAGGAGGGGGGGCACTCTCTCGTCCCCCCTCTTTTCCTGCGGCCTGCCAGGTTGCATGCTCAGATAAGAGTCTGGTATCGATTTTGGGGGGGACCCCACGCCATTTTTTTTTTTCATTTTGGCACGGAGTTCCCATTAAAATCTATATCAGATCCATACCAGATTTTGGAAAAGAACCCCACACCGTTTTTTTCTTCTTAATTCTGTCATAGGGTTCCCCTTAACCACTTCAATACACATATATTCTATACACTGTACTGTATTATATACTGTACACTGACTGCACTGTATTATATATTCTATACACTACACTGTATTATATATTCTCTACACTACTCTGTATTATATATATTACACATTATAAATTAGAATTTGAATACATAAGAAAAGAATAGATAAGAAAATAATAGAATAGATAAAAAAAAGAATAGACTATAATAGAAATGAAGATTAAAAGAAGTAAAAAAAATATATATAATTGAATAGAATAGAAAGAATATAACCATTTCCCCAAATTCTAATATAATCAATTTGAATAGAATAGAAAATAATAGGATATTTTCTATAATATTATGTTATCTTCTATTTTATTCTACTCTATTAATTTCTATTCTATTTACATTTTGGAAAATGGTTATATTAATTCTATTCTATTCTATTGTTTGTTTCAAATAGAATACATTTGAAATTGAATAAATAAGAAAAGAATAGAATAGAAAAAAAGAATAGAATAGACTATAACAGAATAAAATAGAAAAGAAGTAAAAAGAAAACAATAGAATAGAAAGAATATAACCATTTCCCAAAATTCTAATAGAATCAATTTGAATAGAAAAGAATAGATTGGAATAGGAAGATGGTTATATTAATTCTATTCTGTTGTTTTTTTCTATACTATTATGTTATTTTCTATTCTTTTCTATTCTATTCAAATTAGAATTGATTCTATTTGATTTTTGGAAATTGGTTATATTACATCTATTCTATTCTATTGTTTGTTTAATTCTATTCTTTTCTATTCTATTAATTTCAGAAGATGGTTATAATCTTTCTATTTAATTCTATTTTTTTTATTCTATTCTATTCATTTCTATTCTATTCCATTTGATTCTGTTCTTTAATTTCCTGTCCTATTTTACTCTATTATATTCTATTATTTTATCTTCTGTTATATTCTTTCCCTTTCTATTATATCTTTTTAGTCCTTTATTTTCTATTCTATTTTATTCTCTTTGGATATTGGAAAACGATTTGAATTAAAAAACTATTACATTTTGAAAACGATTAGATTTTTGCAAACGATTTAAATTCGAAAAATATTTTGAATCGACTTGAATACGAATAAATGAAACAAATTCCAAAAATGAATTTAACGGATTAAACAAATTGAACTAATCAAAATTATGTAAATAATGAATCGAAACAAAGCGAAACTAATTTTTTTTTTTATTCCGCACATGTCTAGGACCACTGCTAAAGTCTGCAATAGGATTAAGAAGAAACCTACCATTCCCCCGCCTGTAGTTCTTCTATGGAATGAAGTTTTCATTGTGGACATTTCCATTTTTTTTTTAATATGGATGAATGATTATTATAAAAGCTCACAAACAAGTATGATATTTACATTTTAGACAATGATGATAACACTTTCAGATTTAATCATTGGGTTTATTTTCATTGGTTTGGGTTGTTCAGAAATATATTTGACAGATAATTCCACCCGTGTTCTTCAGATTTTTCTCTTATATTTCGCTTCAATTTCCATGGACAGAGATTCATTGTCTGTGGTTGAGAATTGGAAATTACAGTAAATATCATTTTTTTCTATACAAATCTATGTAAATTATCTTTAAAAGTCCATATACAGAATTAATTCCTTCAAAAGTCATAACATATATTATAGCATGTCGTTACCACACTAACATGTCTTATTTGTGAAACAGTCAATCATAGTGATCTCATGGGATTGTTTGAAGAAAAAAAATAAAATCATAAAGCACCCAAAGAGGATGCAGTGGTAACATATTATACATACAGTAAAAAAATAACTAAATTGCTGAAAAACAAATTAGTGTAAGTTGTTAATGCTGAGCTGCAGGCAGATAAAAAATACATATAAAATACATATATTATTGCAACTCTGTATGCATTACTTTTTTTATTTTTTTATAAATATTTTATATTGTATATTATATAATACTATTATATTATATAATATGTAAAATCTATTATTATTAGTAGTAGTAGTAGTAGTAGTAGTAGTAGTATTAGTATTATTATAAATAGTTATTGTTCATGTTTTTTTCTGTTTTTTTGGCAAGCAGTTTAAGTATCTGATTTTTTTTTGTACCTCCTATGCATTACTTTTTTATTTTTTATAAATATTTTATATTGTATATTATATAATACTATTATATTATAAAGAAAATGTAAATCTATTATTATTTTTATTATTATTAGTTATTTTTAATGTTTTTTTTTTTTTAGGAAGCAGTTTAAGTATCTGATTTTTTTTGTACCGCCTATGCATGACTTTTTTTATTTTTTATAAATATGTCATATTGTATATTATATAATACTATTATATTATACAATATTTAAAATCTATTATTATTATTATTATTAGTTATTGTCTATGGGGTTTTTTTTGGCAAGCAGTTTAAGTATCTGACTTTTGTACCTCCTATTTGTAATGTCCTGTGATAAAACTTAAATATATATATATATATATATATATATATATATATATATATATATATATATATATATATATATATATATATATATATATATATATATATATATATATATATATATATATATATATATATATATAATTTATTTATTTTTTTATTTGTGTTTGCACTGTCACTGTATTTTTTTGTTTTAAGGCTACATTTTTTGCACTTTCCTATTTGAATATTTGTCACATTCTTGTATGTTTCATATTTATTTGCACAGTGTTATTATATTTTTCATGTTCCCTATAATTACTGTCAAAATTAACATGTTTGTCTATAGTAGAATGATTACTAATTATCTATTTTTCCATATATTCGTTTTTTATCCTGAGCTGTCTGTTGGATATTTGTTAATATTCCGTTTATTATAAATATGAGTAAAATGACTTTCATTGGCTTTTTGTAATGTTTTTTGGCCATTCATGCATAGATCTTTTTATCTTTTTTTTATATTTTGGCAAGTGTGGTGTTTTGGTTATATTTAGATTATCAAAATGAATCAATTAAAAATGTATGTATATTTATAAACCTTTTAGTTCCTGGTCCGATATCAAAGCGAGGCTTGGTTCGATACTTCCAGGTTTTATATTTCCATAAGTTTTTCTTCGATGTAAGTTAGAGGTTTATATATTAAGAATCCATAATAAAGCTTGGTTCTACAAGCCCCTCCCTCAGTTCCGGTTTCCTTCTGTTTTATGAGTGATATATGAAGCAAGGTGGCTGTACGTTAGCTTCTTGCACCAAATGACGTCAGTTGTGATGAAACACATAGGGCGGAGCCAATGCATGTGACGTCATCACGCACCTGAATCCTGGAAGTGGTTTGTGACTGTCCTGGGCTGTTAATGTGTTTACATATGGGCATATGAGGATGTTGTTTGTGAGTATATTTATGCTTTTTAATAAATAGTTGACTTTTACGGATTTACACTATGTGGTCTCCTGGTTCTTTTTCTATCATTATGGCCATGAAAATGACCCTGGAGTGAGTGATATGGGAATGCATAGACCCCCAGGCTGTTGTGGAGCTACATGGATGGTGAAGGTGCACAGAAGTGTCCATTCTACTTTTCAATGCTGGTTTTTGTGGATGGAACTTTACTCTTTTTGGAAGTGCCTCATTTGCAAATACAGTATATTACCAAAAGTATTGGGACACCTGCCTTTACACGCTCATGAACTTTAATGGCATTCCAGTCTTAGTCCGTAGGGTTCAATATTGAGTTTAGAAGTGTGTCTATGGGAATGTTTGACCATTCTCCCAGAAGAGCATTTGTGAGGTCAGGCACTGATGGACGAGAAGGCCGGGTCTCAACTCTAACTCATCCTCAAAGGTGTTCTATCGGGTTGAGATAAGGACACTTTGCAAGCCAGCCAAGTTCCTCCACCTCAAACTCGCTCATCCAGGTCTTTATGGACCTTGCTTTGTGCTCTGGTGGGCAGTCATGTTGGAACAGGAAGGGGCTGTCCCCAAACTGTTCCCACAAAGTTGGGAGCATGAAATTGTCCAAAATGTCTTGATATGCTGACGCCTTAAGAGTTCCCGTCACTGGAACTAAGGGGCCAAGCCCTGAAAAACAACCCAACTCCATAATCCCTCCTCCACCAAATGATTTGGACCAGTGCACAAAGCGAGTTTGGGGTGAAGGAACTTGGCTGGCCTGCACAGAGTCCTGACCTCGACCCAATAGAACACCTTTGGGATGAATTCGAGCGGAGACTGCGAGCCAGGCCTTCTCGTCCAACATCAGTGCCTGACCTCACAAATGCTCTTCTGGAAGAATGGTTAAACATTCCCATAGACACACTCCTAAACCTTGTGGACAGCCTTCCCAGAAGAGTTGAAGCTGTTATAGCTGCAAAGGGTGGGCCAACTCAATATTGAACCCTACGGACTAAGACTGGAATGCCATTAAAGTTAATTTGTGTGTAAAGGGAGGTGTCCCAATACTTTTGGTAATATAGTGTATATCTACTTAGATTGAGCTATTTCATTTGGACTCCATCGATTGGACACCTCACAGTGTTTTTTGTTTTTTGCTTTTATGTGTTTGATTTATGTTTCTCATATTTGGATATTTAGTGCGGCACTTAGAGACGTACATACAGTGGTCATCATTGTGACCCAGCCCTAGGCCCTAGGAGTCCTGTGCATCCCCCCTGTACTCTTGGATAGGAGGGCGATGGCATGTAGAGGAACGAATCCCTCCATGCAGCCGCTGAATGCCGCTTCTCCTCCTCCTGCAGACATTCAGCAGCTGCAGGAGGGAAATGAAGGGCATTCGTTCCTCCACATGCCGCTCCCCGTCTCCCTATCCCTGTTTTGCTGCCCTTGGCTTTTGTTTGCTTCCCCCCCCACCCTAGTGCTGCTATGTTTCCCCTCCAACTTCCTGTTTACTGTCAGGATGGAGAGCGGGGAAGGGGGTGGTAAATGTGTTATTTACTGGCCCCTTCCTTGTCTTAATGAATAGAGTCAGTGATCAATGCCAATCATTGACTCCGTTTTATTTTTTCCATAGCTGAGGCATAGCAAACTATGTTTACTATGCCTCCGTTTATGAATGAATCTGAAGCTCTGTACAGAGCTATTCCTGTTCATTCATTCTGTGCAGCTGAGGTTGCAGAGAAAGGGACAGATGAGTCAAAAGTGAGACATCAGGGGTCTGTTTAGACCCTTATATATTTCACCAAAGCCCCCCAATCGGGGTCCTAAAAATATACATAAAAATAACATTGAAAAAAATGAATTGGTAAAAAAAAAATACGACAAAAAAAAAAATGAATGACACCAGTGGCGGGACTACCGGGGTTGCAAAGGTTGCAATTGCGACTGGGCTCTGACTCTTTGGGGGGCAGTGGCTGCCCATCCATTAGGGGGTGCCGCCCCCTCTATCCTTGTTACCCCCTATATGAATAATGGATAGATTTATGCATAGCATGAATCTGTCCATGGCCGCCATGGCCACCCCCTATTCATGTGTCTGGCCCCTGGGCGCCTAAATTACAGCGTCGGGGTGTTTATTTGAAGCACCTGATAAGAGCCAGAGGCTCTAATAGGCTTCAAAATAGGGTGGCTCATGGCGCAGAGCATTTCGCCATGAGCCTTCCCAAGTATTACAACAGAAAATTAAACAATCTGGCCAATCAGAAGCGGGTGTGAGAAGTCTTCCAATGGGCCGCCGATAAGGAGGGAAACAGAGGCCGCCACCGCCATGGAGCCCCATGGAGACCCATGGAGAGCAGGGGAACAGGAGGCCGCTGCCGAGCATGGGAAGCCGCTATGGGGTAAGTGCGACCAAATCATCCCTCTGACCACCACTGGTGGGGGGAACATAATAGAGGGTCCAACAAAAGGAGTAAAGGGCCCCAGGATCAGTGGGAAGGGCCCCTGGATTTGGGGCCCTTCATGGTTTCTTGCACCGGGGCCCTGTTTCTTTATACATTTATATGTATTGAGATTTGGAGTATTCATCCAAAAAAAAAAAGGAAAAATCCCACCCCCAAGATGTCCTATCAATGTAAGCATAATTTAATAAAGTGATCTATTGGATCATTATCTTTGACTAAATATCCTGTTTTTCTGATTTATAGTGTTTATGCATGCAGTAACCATAACTATCTCCTGAAGAAGCTCATTGTAGTGAAACGTGTTGAGTGAATTGAAACAACTGCATGCTATCTGATGTTCTTTTATTAAATTGTTGAATCTTAAAATATAAACCAATATATTTTTATTTAAAAAATTCCTCCCAGACACTCATTTCATCTTGTGCATTAAATTAAAGGGTCAAGACAAAAGAAAAAAAGATTTGCACCTCTAATTGACCATTTCTTTGTATCAGAATCTGTTGTTTATTTACATATAAAACATGCTTAAAATAACATAAATATACATTTAAAAATAAAAATAAAATAAAAATGATAAAAAATACATAAAAAATAAATAAAAATAAATAAATAAAAATAAAAAATACATGATATAAATTAGAGCTTCTCTTTCATCGCTTACCTAAATCCTCCTAGTAAGGACCAATTACATGTGCTAAATGAAAGAAATAGGAATTTGTATAATTTTATAAAATTCATTTTTAAAGGCCAGGAACACATAAAAAGCAAAACAGATTATGGAGGAGGGAGTGATAGAAGGCAAGGAGATCAGCTTATGGAGGTGGGAGCGATAGAAGGAAGGGAGATCAGATTATGGAGGAGGGAGCGATAGGAGGCGGGGAGATCAGATTATGGAGGTGGGAGCGATAGAAGGAAGGGAGATCAGATTATGGAGGAGGGAGTGATAGGAGGCAGGGAGATCAGATTATTGAGGAGGGAGAGGTTGGCGGCAGGGTGATCAGATTATGGACGAGGAGGGAGTGATATGAGGCAGGGAGGTCAGATTATGGAGGAGGAAGTGATAGAAGGCAAGGAGATCAGATTATGGAGGTGGGAGCGATAGAAGGAAGGGAGATCAGATTATGGAGGAGGGAGTGATAGGAGGCAGGGAGATCAGATTATGGAGGAGGGAGTGATAGGAGGCAGGGAGATCAGATTATGGAGGTGGGAGCGATAGAAGGAAGGGAGATCAGATTATGGAGGAGGGAGTGATAGAAGGCAGGGAGATCAGATTATGGAGGAGGGAGCGATAGGAGGCAGGGAGATCAGATTATGGAGGAGGGAGTGATAGGAGGCAGGGAGATCAGATTATGGAGGAGGGAGTGATAGGAGGCAGGGAGATCAGATTATGGAGGAGGGAGAGGTTGGCAGCAGGGTGATCAGATTATGGAGGTGGGAACGATAGAAGACAGGGAGATCAGATTATGGAGGAGGGAGTGATAGGAGGCAGGGAGATCAGGATTATGGAGGAGGGAGAGGTTGGCAGCAGAGTGATCAGATTATGGATGAGGAGGGAGTGATATGAGGCAGGGAGGTAAGATTATGGAGGAGGGAGTGATAGGAGGCAGGAAGATCAGGTTATGGAGGAGGGAGTGATAGGAGGCAAGGAGATCAGATTATGGAGGAGGGAGTGATAGGAGGCAGGAAGATCAGGTTATGGAGGAGGGAGTGATAGGAGGAAGGGAGATTGGATTATGGAGGAGGGAGTGATATATGACGTCCTCCCAGAACAATAGTGCCCCCGACCAGCCGTTATTGTACAATAAACTAGGTAAGAAGGTATTTAAGTAACGCAGTTCTGAATATCAAAATATGGCCTGGTCATGAAGGGTGGTAAAACTTTGCAGTGGTTAAGTGGAGAATACAGGGTGTCATAGATCCATAAACTATTCTCAATAATACATGATTATTCTTATACATTATATATACTAGAGCTTCCCTTTGATAACTTACTTAAACCGTTCTCAATATCATCAAAGACCGACGCTAAATGAAAGAAATAGGAATATGTATCATTTCATAAAAATCATTGGTAAAGGCCAGGAACACATAGAAAAACTAAACTAATTACAGCTATAACTGACCTTTTCTTGGTATCATTCTCCATTGTTTATTCAGTAGACTATGATGTCATTGATATCAGAATTGTCTGAATTTGCAAACGTTTTGTAATAATGATTTGCCATAATTTTCAATCGTTCTCCCACCATCTCCAACACTGGTGGAGACATTGTCTCAGTTCCACCCTCTGAGCTTTTCTCTCTTTTCCCGCAGATACACCGCCTGTAACATGCAATGTTTTTTGCCTGGCTGCTCTTCCACACAAAGTACCAACAACCGTTCCTGGCATTATCAAACCGTGGGAGTGAAGACCTGGATATTTCCACCATTTGCTGCCCACATCTGATCACCACTTGTGATATCGAGTGATTAAAGATGTATGGCCAAAGCTATTTTGGCTGTACTTCTTCTATGGATGACAGGACTGCCCTTCGTTCTGCCTTCCTGTGACCTGTTTCCAGCTGACAATGGGGTAAAGCCGTCCTTCAATCAGTCCAGGCTCTTTAAATTTGGGATCCCCTTTTCAGGGGGAAAAAAACAGCCAGATCGCTGTTCTGTGTACACAGAGTCCTGTGTGTTTGTAAACAGAACTCTGTGCTGTGATTGGATACAGGTGATCAGCAGGTCTCAGCCAAAATCATTGCGGTCTTATGCATTGCATTAACATATGCGCTTTTATGCGTGTTGGGCTAAGAACGTCCATTCTTTGGAATGGGTTGACAGAACTCACTAAAATCTCCCCCACCAGCTTTTTAAACACAGATCACCAGTACACACAGTGGGACAAGGTCAAGGGTGAAGAAAGGAAACTGCGACCCCCCCCATTGTGTGGATGCAGAGCCCCCCCTTCTCCCACCGCCTGGTACACAAAGCTCACCCATCATCCCACCCCCCTCCTCTGCCCTCCCCAGTACAGAGCTCTTCCCATCCCCCAAGAACTGAGGTCCCCCTCCTCCCCAGTACAGTGCTCCCCCACCCCGTAGCACCCCCCAAAATACAGAGCTCCCATCACCTCCTGGCACCCCCAATACACAGAGCTCCCCCACCTCCCAGCATCCCCAATACATAGCTCTCCCAAAACCTTTTAGCACCCCCAATGCATAGATCTTTCCCACCTCAAAGTACCTCCCAATACACAGAGCACTCATATTACCCCCAAGCACAGAACCCCCCATCTCCTAGCACCCCCTAATACACAGAGCTCCCTCCATCTCCTAGTTCCCCGGAATACATCGAGCTCCCTACACCTCCTAGCATCCCCAATACTCAACCCCCACCTCCTTGCACTCCCTTATAGTTATCCGCAACTTCCTAGCACCCCCTAATACAAAGAAATACCCCCACCTCCTAGTACCCCGCAGTACACAGAGCACTCCTATTACCCCCAGTGCAGAGCCCCCCATCTCCTAGCACCCCCTAATACACAGAGCTCCCTCCACCTCCTAGTACCCCGCAATACATTGAGCTCCCTACACCTCCTAGCATCCCTAATACTCAACCCCCACCTCTTTGCACTCCCTAATACACAGAATTCCCCCACCTCCTAGCATTTCCCAATATACAGAGCTCCCTCCAACTCCGAGCCCCAAAACACAATCTCCCCGTAGCTCCAGGCCCCCAAATACACAACCTCCCCCCACTTCCTAGTCCCCAATACACAGAGCCCCCAACCTCCTAGCACTCCCCAATAAATAGTGCTCTCCCACCTCCTAGCACCTCCCAATACACAGAGTTATCTTCAACTTCCTAGTATCCCCTAATACAAAGAAACCTCCCACCTCCTAGTATCCCCCAATACACAGAGCACTCCTATTACCCCCTAATACAGAGCCCCCCATCTCCTAGCACCCCATAATACACAGAGCTCCCCCCACCTCTTGTACCCCACAATACATTGAACTCCCTACACCTCCTAGCACTTCCTAATACACAGAACTTCCCCCACCTCCTAGCCCCTAATACACAGAGCTCCCCTCTCCTCCTAGCCATCCCCAATACTCAACCCCCCTCCTTGCACTCCCCAATACACAGAGCTACCTCCAACTCTGAGCCCCCAATACACAATCTCCCCATACCTCCAGGCTCCCAAGTACACAACCTCTCCCACTTCCTAGTCACCAAATACACAAAGCCCCCCAACCCCCTAGCACTCCCCAATGCATAGTGCTCTCCCACCTCCTAGCACCACCTAGCAAAAATCGTAAATTTGTAAATTCGAAAATCCGAAAATAGGAAAGAAAGTCTGAAAATTCAAAAGAACGAAAATCCGAAAATTTGAAAGAATACAGTAACTAACTAATAATAACTAACTATTAAATTAAAGGTATTGGAATTTCCTTTCAAATTTGCTGTTACTGAACATAACAAACACGAAGTAATCCGAAGTTATGAATTATCCAAAATAATGAATGTCACATCTAAACAAATGAACCACTTTCAGCCCCGGACCAATTTGCAGCCAAAGGACCAGGCCCCTTTTTGCGATTCGGCACTGCGTCGCTTTTTAACTGACAATTGCGCGGTCATGCGACGTGGCTCCCAAACAAAATTGGTGTGCTTTTTTTCCCACAAATAGAGATTTATTTTGGTGGTATTTGATCGCCCCTGCGTTTTTTTTTGCGCTATAAACAAAAATAGAGCGACAATTTTGAAAATAATTCAATATTTTATACTTTTTGCTATAATAAATATTCCCAAAAAATATATAAAAAAACATTTTCTTTCCTCAGTTTAGGCCGATACGTATTCTTCTACATATTTTTGGTAAAAAAAAATCGCAATTAGCAAATATTGATTGGTTTGCGTAAAAGTTATAGCGTTTACAAAATAGGGGATAGTTTTATAGCATTTTTATTAATAGATTTTTTTACTAGTAATGGCGGCGGTCAGCGATTTTTATTGTGACATTATGGCGGACACATCAGATATATTTTTTTTTTTTTTAACAAAAACTTTTTATTTTATATTTCAAATACAAACAAACATTATCAGGTGTCAAAGAGAGAAAAAAAAGAAGATTTACAGACAATCATCCAATTGGCAGAACAGAATCAGTAAGGATACATTTAATCGACAGCAAGTGCACAGCCAGTTAATAATGATATCAAACATTTACACGGTAGGTGAGGGATCCACAGACTCCACTCCAGTGGGGCATAGGGCCACTTATATCACAGGGATCAATCAATGGTCAAATGTTTCGCCTCTACCCAGTCTCCCCAGATCTTCCCAAACTTCTTAGGGCAATTCCTACCGAGGTACGTCGTTTTGTAGAGCGGCAGAGCCGTGTTTATCAATGATTGCCACAGTTGTTTGGTAGGAGGGAGGGTCTGGTTCCATTGGAGTAGGATGGCCTTACGTGCATACATGGTAGTATAGGATACAAACAGTTTTTTTCCCCAAGTAATCTCCAGAAAGTCACATATACCCAAAAGTAGAGGTATCGGGCTGAATGGAACCGCCAATTTTCCTACGCTGTTAATGTCTGCCCATACCTCCCTCCAGTAGTCAACCAGCCGGGGGCATGACCAAGTTACATGAAAGAAATCTGCGTCTGGGGAGTCACATCTATGGCAAGTGGGTGATCTGTCAGGATATATTTTAGCCAACCGTGCCGGTGAGTAATAGACTCGGTGGAGAAACTTAATCTGAGTAAACCTGTCCCTAGCCGAGATGGTCAAGGGCAGGTACTGTTGGATCCCCTCCTCCCAATCCTCCGCAGAGAGCTCCCCAATGTCAGCCCGCCACTGATTAAAAAGGTTGGACACTTTAGACGTGTCTTGCGTAGCCAGAGTGTTGTACAGGGTTGAAAGTGTGCGTCTTTCTTCTTTTGAGCGCAATGTTTCCTCGAGTGGTGACCTCTCCAGGTTCAGTGGGGTGGGGAATTGTGCCTGGAAGGCGTGTCTCAGTTGAAGGAACCTGAAGAACATATAGTTCGGGAGGTCGTATTGCGCCTTCAAGTCATCGAAGGGCAACAATTGCCCCCGTGAGGTGATGTCCCCTATTGTGGAGACTCCCCGTCCAGCCCAGACTCCGGGGTCCGGGATGGAGTGGAAGTGGGGCAGGCAAGGGTTCCCCCAGAGGGGGGTGGCGGGGGATCTACTCTCTGGGTTCGCTAATCTCTTATTGACTATGTCCCACACCTTCAGTGTCGTACGCATCGGCACCGTTATGGCCGGGTTGGAGCGGGGGCCCCTATATATCAAGTTCTTGAGCTGCTCAGAGGATCCCACCAACGCCGCCTCCAAGGAGGACGCGGGGTTGGTTGGAGTCTCGGATAGCCACCACTTGAGCGTCACCAGGACTGCAGCCCAGTAATACTTGAGGAAGCATGGCAGAGCAAGTCCCCCCAGTGTTAGGGGCAGTTGGAGTGTTGTTTTAGCTATTCTGGGTGTTTTCCCGTTCCAGATGAAGGAGGTGATAATAGTGTCAAGTTTCTTGAAGAAACTTTGAGGTATATGAACAGGGGTCTGACGAAAGAGGTATGTAAACTTAGGGAGGACCGACATGGCAGTTCACCCTCACGCAGGGAGTTCGTGAACATGACATGCATTCTCTCAGCCACTTCTTCTATATATTGTTTGTAAAACTCAGGTGGAATCCCGTCCTCCCCGGGCGTCTTCCCTGTCTGCATTGAGTTCAGCGCCATGCGGACCTCCTCCAAGGAGATAGGGGAGTCCAGACTCTCTCTGGCCTCCGCCGACAACTTAGGGAGCTCCACGCCTTCCAGGAAGTTTAATAAGTCTGCGTGTGAATATTGTGCCCTGGAGGAATAGAGGTTGGCATAAAAGTCCGCAAAGCAGGCATTTATACCAGCCGGATCCGTCACCAGGGTATCATCTGGTCTACAGATGCAGGGGATAGTGGATATCGGGGCCTGTTCCTTTGACAGCCAAGCTAGCATTTTACCTGTTTTATCCCCTTGTTCAAAAATGCGCTGCGTTTGCGCAAGTTGGCGTTTGTTTGCCTTGGCTACCCGCAGCAGGGCCACCTCCCTGTAAGCCACCTTCATATCTTGGGCCGTGATCGGGTTTGCCGTAAGGGCAAATCTGGTTTCAAGATCCCGGGCTCTATCCTCTGCCTCCTCAATCATTATACGTCCATTCCTCCGTTCCCGGGCAATAGATGATAGGTAGCACCCCCTCATGTATGCCTTGAATGCATCCCAGACCGCCCCCCCAGAGGCCGTATTAACATTGGACCTCCAATAACCCCGTATTTCTTTTCCCATTTCAATTTCCAGGGTAGGATGTTCAATCCAATACCTGGAGAGGCGCCATATTCTATCTGCCAGCGGGGTGGCGGTCTGAAGGGTGCACAGCAAGGGGAAGTGGTCCGAGATACCTCTGGGGAGTAGTTCAATGCCCAGAATTGAGGGAAGCAGTGCGGTACTGGCATAGAGGAGGTCGATGCGGGAGAGGGTGTTATGGGTTGAGGAGTGACAGGAGTAGCTGCGGGAAGTTGGGTGCTTCCATCTCCAGATATCCTCCATTCCTACCACCCGGGCCCAGCGGGAGAGAGCCGAGTCAGAGGCAGGGTCAGCTGTCATTTTGTCAAGGGACGGGTTAGGGGGAATATTAAAGTCTCCCGTGATGATCACATTGTCAGTGTGGAATTGAGCGATCATTGCGGTAAGTCTGTGGAGCAGGGAGAGACTGGCCGGGGGGGCATATATATACCCACAAGCACCATCTCAATCATGTCAACCCTGGCATGTATCAGTACGAACCTTCCCTCTGGGTCTATAATAACATCAAGTGGTACAAAGTTCAAGTTTCTATGGACGAGAATACTAACCCCCCGTGCATAGGTGGAGTGCGTGGCATGGTAATGATGGCCCACCCAGGGCCTTTTTAGGCCCATTATCCTACCTCCCACCAGGTGGGTTTCCTGTAGAATACATATGTGTGGAGCATATTTTTTAATGTAATCGAAAACTAGGGAGCGCTTAATCTTTTGGTTGAGCCCCCTGACATTCCAGGATAGGATTTTTAACGGAGCCATAGTCTAAAAATGCAAAGGGGCTCAACCGGGGCCTTCGGCATGCCGGACCCAGGAGGGGGGGGCCCATCTCTGAGGCCAGGCCCAATCCCATCCCGAGGTCCGCCCACCGACTGCGGATCCCCCACCATGACAACACAACCTGTACACCCGCCGCAAGAATACCGTCTGTAATAGAGGACATTTTCAATGATAATGTTGAAACACATAATCCAAACTCTAAACCAACATAACTCCCCTCCCAACCCACCCCGCATCCCACCAATAGAAGAACAGAAACTGTGGGATGCTTGAGTACCCAAACCAAACATTAACCTTGTGTAGGAGTAGTCTCCTCTGGGGGCGGTGCGTCCAATCAGCGCACCACGGACGGAGTCAATGTACAGTGTCTCCGGAGCCTCCGCTACCTGGGGGCATTGGTCTCTCCGCCTTCCATACAAAAGGGAAGGAGGGGGGAGACTTCAATTAAAAAATCAAAAAAGAAATGGGAATGAAAAAAGTAAAAGAAGGGAGAAGGGGGAGGATTGTACCTGAGGATAACAGCAGAGTTAACAGTTAGCCTTCCCGCCACCCGGTAGTAGTCTCTTAGAGTGAACTAAGGGCATCATTCTTAGTTGCAAACCGTTCAGGCATCATGAGGGGGAGCAACAAGCTGGCCCCTACATCAGATATTTTTGACACATTTTTGGGACCATTGTCATTTATACAGAAATCAGTGCTATTTAAATGCACTGATTCCTATGTAAATAACATTGGCAGTGAAGGAGTTAACCACTAGGGGGCAGGGAGGAGTTAGTGTGACGTGTGTGTTTTTTTTACAGTAGGGGGCGTGGCTGACATCTGACGTCACTGATCGGCTTTCCCGATGACAGGGAACAGCCTATCAGTGATAGGCAGTGTAGGAAGCACGGGGAGAGTTTGTTTACACAGACCTCTCCCCGTTCTTCAGCTCTGTGACCCGATCGCAGGACACCAGCGGCGATCGGGTCCGCTGGTCACGGAGCTCCCGACCGGGTCGCGAGCGTGCCGCGTATATGTGCAGGAGGTGGTCGAGAAGCGGTTAAATGGAACAAATTAATAATAAATAATAATAATAATTTGTATTATTTTTATTATTGTTATTTATTATTATTAATTCATTATGTTCCATTCGATTAGATACGGCATTCGTTATTTCGGATAATTCATAACTTTGGAAAAATTCGTATTCGTTGCGCCCACTAAGAATCAAATTTGAAATTCCAATACCTATAATTTAGTTATTATTTCAAATTTTCTAATTTTTGGGTTTTTGGATTTTCAAATTTCAAATTTCCAAATTCTCTAATTTACGAATGTAATCATTTTTAAATTTAGGAATTTACGGAATATCGAATATTCAACTTTACGAGTATTCAGGAAAATTTGTTAAACAGGTTTTTGTTAATTTGGATGTTTCTGAATCAACGCATTTGGCAAAAATTGGTTAAAAAACAAATTTGTGACAAAACGAACTGCACGTGTCTAAATGCACATAACATGTCCTGATGTGTGATAAGGTAATGTGCACTGTAATGTCTCCAAATTGTAAGATTCTTTCATCATTTTCAATTCAAATACAATTCAAAATTATTTATAAAAAAACAGTAGACCATCTATAATACAGGATGTCATAGATCCATAAGCTATATTCTATACATTATATACACTAATAAACACTATAATCTAGAGCTTATCTTTCATCACTTATTTCATCCTACTTAACTTCCTTGGAAATGACTCCTTGAGTATAAAATAAAAGAATTATAATTTCATTAAAAAATGTAAAGGCCAAGAAAACATAAAAAACAAGTTTCTTTGTATTAGTATCTGTTGTTTATTTGGCAAAATACGTATACAGGATATAACCTAGAGCTTCCCTTTCATCACTTACCTGAACGCTTCTCAGTTAAATCAAGGAATGATTCTAAATGAAAGAAATTGAAATATGTATAATTGCAAAAAAAAATATTTTTTTATGGTCTAGGAAAACATAAAAACAAAACTAGTTGCATCTATAAGTGACCTTTTCTTAGTATCATACTCCATTGTTTATTCAGTAGAATATTCAGTAGAATATTATATCATTGGGAGCAGAATTGTCTCAATTTGCCAAGACTTTGCAATAATGATTTGCCATTATTTTCAACAAAATGTAAAAAAAAAGCCATGTGGGTGAAAATAAGCAGAAGAACAGATTATATAGGAGGGAGTTATAGAAGGAAGGGAGATTAGATTATGGAGGAGGGAGTGATAGAAGACAGGGACATCAGATTATAGAGGAGGGAGTGATAGAAGGCAGGGAGATCAGATTATGGGGGAGGGAGTGATAGAAGGCAGGGGGATCAGATTATGGAGGAGGGAGTGATAGGAGGCAGGGAGGTCAGATTATGGAGGAGTCCTGTAACATGCAATGTTTTTTGCCTGGCTGCTCTTCCACACAAAGTACCAACAACCATTCCTGGTATTATCACACAGTGGGAGTGAAGACCTGGATATTTCCCCTTCTGCTGCCCACATCTGATCACCACTTGTTATTTTGAGTGAATAAAGAAGTATGGCCAAAGTTGGCTGTACTTCTTCTATGGATGACAGGACTGCCCATCGTTCTGCCCTCCTGTGACTGGTTTCCAGCTGACAACGGGCTAAAGCCATCCTTTAGCCAGTCAAGGCTCTTGAAATTTGGGATCCCCTTTTGGGGTGGAAAGAAACAGCCAGATCACTGTTCTGTGTACACAGAGTCCTGCGTGTTTGTAAACAGAACTCTATGCTGTGATTGGATACAGGTGATCAGCAGGTCTCAGCCAAAATCATTGCGTTCTTATGCAATGCATTAACATATGCGCTTTAATGCGTGTTGGGCTAAGAATGTCCATTCTTTGGAATGGGTTGACTGAACTCACTAAAATCTCCCCCACCAGAATTTTAAACACAGATCACCAGTACACACAGTGGGACAAGGTCAACCGGTGCCCAGGGTGAAGAAAGGAAACTGCGACCCCCCTCCCCATTGCGTAGATGCAGAGCCCCCCCTTCTCCCACCGCCTGGTACATAAAGCTCACCCCCTCATCCCACCCCCCTCCCCTGCCCTCCCCAGTACAGAGCTCTTCCCACCTCCCCCCAAGAACTGAGGTCCCCCTCCTCCCCAGTACAGTGCTCCCCCACCCCGTAGCACCCCCACAAATACAGAGCTCCCCCACCTCCGAGCACCCCCAATTCACAAAGCTCCCCCACCTCCCAGCATCCCCAATACATAGCTCTCCCCAAACCTTCTAGCACCCCCAATACATAGATCTCTTCCACCTCCTAGCACCTTCCAATACACAAAGTTATCGACAACTTCCTAGCACCCCCTAATACAAAGAAATTCCCCCACTTCCAAGTACCCCCCAGTACACAAAGCACTCCTATTACCCCCCCCAATACAGGGCCCCATCTCCTAGCACCCCATAATACACAGAGCTCCCTCCAACCCCTAGTACCCCGCAATAAATCGAGCTCCCTACACCTCCTAGCATCCCCAATACTCAACCCCCCACCTCCTTGCACACCCTAATACACAGAGTTCCCCCACCTCCTAGTATTTCTCAATACACAGAGCTCCCTATAACTCTGAGCTCCAATACACAATCTCCCCGTACCTCCAGACCCCCAAATACACAACCTCTCCCACTTCCTAGTCCCCCAATACACAGAGCCCCCAACTTTCTAGCACTCCCCAATACATAGTGCTCTCCCACCTCCTAGCACCACCAATAAATAGTGCTCATCTCATCTCCCAGCACCCCCCCAATAAACAGTGCTCCCCCCAACTCCGAGCCCCCAATTACACAGACCTCCCACCTCCTCCCGTGGCTGCCCAGTACAGAACTACTGCAGAGCTAGCTAGCAAGCTACCTTGCCTCCTGGCAGCTGCTCCTCTTAAACTGAGGAGGCGCTGTCACTTAATGCTCGCTGTGTCATATGTAAGGAAGCTCAGGAAGCCACTTCTGTGTTTACAAGTGACAGCGGCCGGTGGGGAGCATTCTTTATAATCGCAATTCATAAATTTGAAAATTCATAAATTCGTAAATTCAAAAGAACGAAAATCTGAAAATTTGAAAGAATACAGTAACTAACTAACTAACTAACAATAACTAACTATTAAATTAAAGGTATTGGAATTTCCTTTCAAATTTGGCTGTTACTGAACGTAACAAACACGAAGTTATCTGAAGTTACGAATTATCCGAAATAATGAATGCCACATTTAAACAAATGAAACAGAACAAATTAATAATAAATAATAATAATAATTTGCATTATTTTTATTATTGTTATTTATTATTATTAATTCATTAAGTTCCATTCGTTTAGATACGGCATTCGTGATTTCAGATAATTCATAACTTCGGATAAATTCGTATTTGTTGCGCCCACTAACAATCAAATTTGAAAGGTCTCAGCCAAAATCATTACCCATGAATAAGTCCAAGCGACGAAACATGTCGGGAATGAGGCTACAGAGCAAAAAGTAAAGATTGTATTTATTTATTTATATATTACGCCACTGTGGACTACAACTATACCACCACCAGGGTCTTCCTTTTGGTCCGCCGAGACCGCAGTATATATATTTTTTATACTTTTATATATCAGCGTTGTTTGGCTTGCTGTGCTTTTGGATTGGAGGCTTGTTTTTAACCTTTGGAATGTGAGTGTGACCATTGGAGTGTTTTGCGTGAATAAATTTTATCATACGTTTTTACACTATGTGGAGTGTTTTATTCATTGTTTTACATATGGAATCGCATTGAGAGTTAAACGGAGCAAACAAGCCGCCCTTCATTAACCCCTGGAGTGGGTAAAACACGCATCTGACAAACACGAGAGTGTGAGGCCTTGTGAGCTGGTGAGTGGGCCTTTCAGAGGGAGTGTGATCACAAACACGTGGTGTGGTGGCAGATTCAAGCCAGTTAGAAGACTCCAGTTTGAAACTGCGTTTGAAGACACTTGGAAAATCACTTACCTATTTATTTAGTTACAATCTGGACTTTATATATTTATGAACTTTTTCACTTGTCACTAAGAGAAATAGACACACTGTTGCTATTAAGTTATACGTTGAGTCAATTATACACTATTTTTGCACTTTGATATTTATATAGCACTGTTTATATATTTGCACAATATTTATTTGCATAGTATTTATTCATTATTTTATATTTTGCATTTTTTATACTAGCGCTACTGATTCACCTTATTTATGTTGCATTTTTAGGTTGAATTGCAGATTTCACAATACCTATAATTTAATTGTTAGTTATTATTTCAGATTTTCTAATTTTTGTGTTTTTGGATTTTCGAATTTCAAATTTCCTAATTCTTGAATTTACGAATTTAATCATTTTTAAATTTAGGAATTTACGATTTTTTGAATATTCAAATTTACGAGTATTCAGGACAGTTCGTTCATTAAAATTTGTCAAAAATTTGTTAAAAAACTAATTTGTAACAAAACGAATTGCACATGTCTAAATGCACATAGCATGTCCTGATGTGTGATATGGTAATGTGCACTGTAATATGCACTTTACAGCTATACAACCATATTAATGGTTTCCAAATTGTAAGATTCGGTCATCAATTTCAATTCAAATACAATTCAAAATTATTTATAAAAAAAACGTAACAGTAGTCCATCTATAATACAGGATACCATAGATCCATAAGCTGTATTCTATACATTATATACAAATAAACACTATAAACTAGAGCTTCACTTCTATCACTTACTTTCATCCTACTTACCTTCCTTGGAAATTACTCCTTGAGTATTAAATGAAAGAAATATAATTTCATTAAAAAATGTAACGCCAAGAAAACATAAAAACAAGTTTTTTTGTATTAGTATCTGTTGTTTATTTGTCAAAATACTTATACAGAATATAATCTAGAGCTTCCCTTTCACCACTTACCTGAAGGCTTCTTAGTAAAATCAATGACTGATTCTAAATGAATGAAATTTAAATATGTATAATTGCAAAAAAAAATTTTTTTACGGTCTAGGAAAACATACAGATAAAACTAGTTGCAGCTATAAGTGACCTTTTCTTACTATCATACTCCATTGTTTATTCAGTAGAATATTACATCATTGGGATCAGAATTGTCTTAATTTGCCAAGACTTTGCAATAATGATTTGCCATTATTTTCAACAAAATGAAAATAAAAGCCATGAGGGTGAAAATAAGCAGAAGAACAGATTATATAGGAGGGAGTAATAGAAGGAAGGGAGATTAGATTGTGGAGGAGGGAGTGATAGAAGACAGGGACATCAGATTATAGAGGAGGGAGTGATAGAAGGCACAGAGATCAGATTATGGAGGAGGGAGTGATAGGAGGCACGGAGATCAGATTATAAGGGAGGGGGTGATAGGAGGCAGGGAGATCAGATTATGGAGGAGGGAGTGATAGGAGGCAGGGAGATCATATTATGGAGGATGAAGTGATAGGAGGCACGGAGATCAGATTATAGGGGAGGGAGTGATAGGAGGCACAGAGATCAGATTATGGAGGAGGGAGTGTTAGGAGGCAGAGAGATCAGATTAGGGAGGAGGGAGTGATAGGAGGCAGTGAGATCAGATTATGGGGGAGGGAGCGACAGGAGGCAGGGAGATCAGATTATGGGGGAGGGAGCGACAGGAGGCAGGGAGATCAGATTATGGAGGAGGGAGTGATATATGACGTCCTCCCAAAACACTAGTGCTCCGGACCAGCCGTTATTGTACAAAAACCTGGGTAGGAAGGTGTTTAAGTAGTGCAGTGCTGAATATCAAAAAATGGCCTGGTCATGAAGGAGGGTAAAACTTTGCAGTGGTTAAGTGGATAAACCAGGGTGTCATAGATCCATAAACTGTTTTCAATAATACATGATATACTTATACATTATATAAACTAGAGCTTCCCTTTCATCACTTACCTAAAGCATTGTCAATATCATCAAAGACGGATGCTAAATGAAAGAAATAGGAATATGTATCATTTCATAAAAATCATTAGTAGGGCCAGTTACAGCTATAACTGACCTTTTCTTGGTATCATTCTTCATTGTTTATTCAGTAGACTATGATGTCATTGATAGCAGAATTGTCTGAATTTGCAAACGTTTTGTAATAATGATTTGCCATAATTTTCAATCGTTCTCCCCCCATCTCCAACACTGGTGGAGACTTTGTCTCAGTTCCACCCTCTGAGCTTTTCTCTCTTTTCCCGCAGGTACACCGCCTGTAACATGCAATGTTTTTTGCCTAGCTGCTCTTCCACACAAAGTACCAACAACCGTTCCTGGCATTATCAAACCGTGGGAGTGAAGACCTGGATATTTTCACCGTCTGCTGCCCACATCTGATCACCACTTGTGATATCGAGTGATTAAAGAAGTATGGCCAAAGCTATTTTGGCTGTACTTCTTCTATGGATGACAGGACTGCCCTTCGTTCTGCCTTCCTGTGACCGGTTTCCAGCTGACAACGGGGTAAAGCCGTCCTTCAATCAGTCCAGGCCCTTTAAATTTGGGATCCCCCTTTTCAGGGGGAAAGAAACACCCAGATCGCTGTTCTGTGTACACAGAGTCCTGTGTGTTTGTAAACAGAACTCTGTGCTGTGATTGGATACAGGTGATCAGCAGGTCTCAGCCCAAATCATTGCAGTCTTATGCATTGCATTAACATATACGCTTTAATGTGTGTTGGGCTAAGAACATCCATTCTTTGGAATGGGTTGACAGAACTCACTAAAATCTCCCCCACCAGCTTTTTAAATACAGATCACCAGTACACACAGTGGGACAAGGTCAAGGGAGAAGAAAGGAAACTGCGACCCCCCCTCTCCATTGTGTGTATGCAGAGCCCCCCCTTCTCCCACCGCCTGGTACACAAAGCTCACCCCTCATCCCACTCACCTCCCCTGCCCTCCCCAGTACAGAGCTCTTCCCACGCCCCCAAGAACAGAGGTCCCATCCTCCCCAGTACAGTGCTCCCCCACCCCATTGCACCCCCCAAAATACAGAGCTCACCCCACCTCCTAGCACCCCCAATACACAGAGCTCCCCCAACTCCCAGCATCCCCAATACATAGCTCTCCCCAAACCTTCTAGCACCCCCAATACATAGATCTCTACCACCTCCAAGCACCTCCCAATACACAGAGTTATCCGCAACTTCCTAGCACCCCCTAATACAAAGAAATCCCCCCACCTCCTAGTACCACCCAGTACACAGAGCACTCCTATTACCCCCCAATACAGAGCCCCCCATCTCCTAGCACCCCATAAAACACAGAGCTCCCCCTACCTCCTAGTACCCCACAATACATTGAGCTCCCTAAACCTCCTAATACACAGAGTTCCCCCACCTCCTAGCATTTATCAATACACAGAGCTCCCTCCAACTCCGAGCTCCCAATTCACAATCTCCCCGTACCTCCAGGCCCCCAAATACACATCCTGCCCCCACTTCATAGTCCCCCAATACACAGAGCCCCCAACCTCCTAGAACTCCCCAATACATAGTGCTCTCCCGCCTCCTAGCACCACCAATAAATAGTGCTCATCTCATCTCCTAGCACCCCCAATACACAGTGCTCCCCCCAATTCTGAGCCCCCAATTACACAGGCCTCCCACCTCCCATGGCTGCCCAGTACAGAACTACTGCAGAGTGTTCCATACCTTGCCTCCTGGCAGCTGCTCCTCTTGAACTGAGGAGGTGCAGTCACTTGATGCTCGCTGTGTCATGTAAACACAGGATTGGCTCAGAAAGCCACTTCTGTGTTTACAAGTGACAGCAGCAGGTGGGGAGCTATCTTTATGATCACAATTCATAAATTCGAAAATTCGTAAATTCAAAAATTCGAAAAATCGTAAATTTGTAAATTCGAAAATCCGAAAATAGGAAAGAAAATCTGAAAATTCAAAAGAACGAAAATCAGAAAATTTGAAAGAATACAGTAACTAACTAACTAATAATAACTAACTATTAAATTAAAGGTATTGGAATTTCCTTTCAAATTTGGCTGTTACTGAACGTAACAAACACAAAGTTATCTGAAGTTACAATACTAATAATAATTTGTATTATTTTTATTATTGTTATTTATTATTATTAATTCATTAAGTTCCATTCATTTAGATACGGCATTCGTTATTTCAGATAATTCATAACTTTGGATAAATTCGTATTCGTTGCGCCCACTAACAATCAAATTTGAAAGGAAATTCCAATACCTATAATTTAATTGTTAGTTATTATTTCAGATTTTATAATTTTTTTTTTTTTTTTGGATTTTTGAATTTCAAATTTCCGAATTCTTGAATTTACGAATTGAATAATTTAGAAATTTCGGAATTTACGAATTTTCGAATATTTGAATTTACGAGTATTCAGGAAAATTAGTTAAACGAGTTTTCGTTAATTCGGATGTTTACGAATCAACGCATTTGTCAAAAATTTGTTAAAAAACAAATTCGTAACGAAACGAATTGCACATGTCTAAATACACATAGCATGTCCTGATGTGTGATAAGGTAACGTGCACGGTAATATGCACTTTACAGCTATACAATCATATTAATGGTCTCCAAATTGTAAGATTCGGTCATCATTTTCAATTCAAATACAATTCAAAATTATTTATAAAAAAAAACGTTAACAGTAGACCATCTATAATACAGGATGTCATAGATCCATAAGCTATATTCTATACATTATATACTAATAAACACTATAAACTAGAGCTTCACTTTCATCACTTATATTCATCCTACTTACCTTCCTTGGAAGTGTCTCCTTCAGTATTAACTGAAAGAAATATAATTTCATAAAAAAATGTAAAGGCCAAGAAAACATAAACAACAAGTTTCTTTGTATTAGTATCTGTTGTTTATTTGGAAAAATACTTATACAGGATATAATCTAGAGCTTCTCTTTCATCACTTACCTGAACGCTTCTGAGTTAAATGATGGAAGGATTCTAAATGAAAGAAATTAAAATATGTATAATTGCAAAAAAAAAATTTTTACGGTCTAGGAAAACATAAAAACAAAACTAGTTGCAGCTAAAAGTGACATTTTCTTAGTATCATACTCCAGTGTTTATTCAGGAGAATATTACATCATTGGGATCAGAATTGTCTCAATTTGCCAAGACTTTGCAATAATGATTTGCCATTATTTTCAACAAAATAAAAGCCATAAGCAGAAGAACAGATTATATAGGAGGGAGTTATAGAAGGAAGGGAGATTAGATTATAGAGGAGGGAGTGATAGAAGACAGGGAGATCAGATTATGGAGGAGGGAGTGATAGGAGGCAGGGAGATCAGATTATGGAGGATGGATTGATAGGAGGCACGGAGATCATATTATAGGGGAGGGAGTGATAGGAGGAAGGGAGATTAAATTATGGAGGAAGGAGTGATAGGAGGCAGGGGTATCAGATTATGGTGGAGGGAGTGATGGGAGGCAGGGAGATCAGATTATGGAGGAGGGAGTGATAGGAGACAGGGAGATCAGATTATGGAGGAGGGAGTGATAAGAGGCGGGGAAATCGGATTATGGAGGAGGAAGTGATATATGACGTCCTCCCAAAACACTATTGCTCCCGACCAGCCGTTATTGTACAAAAACCGGGGTAGGAAAGTGTTTAAGTAGCGCAGTGCTGAATATCAAAAAATGGCCTGGTCATGAAGAGGGGTAAAACTTTGCATTGGTTAAGTGGATAATACAGGGTGTCATATATCCATAAACTTTTCTCAATAATACATGATATACGTATACATTATATAAACTAGAGCTTCCCTTTCATCACTTACCTAAATCCTTGTCAGGATCATTTAAGTCCGACGCTAAATGAAAGAAATAGGAATATGTATCATTTCATAAAAATCATTAGTAAGGGCCAGGAACACATAAAAAAACTAAACTAATTACAGCTATAACTGACCTTTTCTTGGTATCATTCTTCATTGTTTATTCAGTAGACTATGATGTCATTGATATCAGAATTGTCTGAATTTGCAAACGTTTTGTAATAATGATTTGCCATAATTTTCAATTGTTCTTCCACCATCTCCAACACTGGTGGAGACATTGTCTCAGTTCCACCCTCTAAGCTTTCCTCTCTTTTCCCGCAGATACACCGCCTGTAACATGCAAAGTTTTTTGCCTGGCTGCTCTTCCACACAAAGTACCAACAACCGTTCCTGGCATTATCACACAGTGGGAGTGAAGACCTGGATATTTCCACCATCTGCTGCCCACATCTGATCACCACTTGTGATATCGAGTGATTAAAGAAGTTTGTCAAAGCTATTTTGGCTGTACTTCTTCTATGGATAACAGGACTGCCCTTCGTTCTGCCTTCCTGTGACCGGTTTCCAGCTGACAAGGGGGTAAAGCTGTCCTTCAACCAGTCCAGGCTCTATTAATTTGGGATCCCCCTTTTGAGGGGGAAAGAAACAGCCAGATTGCTGTTCTGTGTACACAGAGTCCTGTGTGTTTGTAAACAGAACTCTGTGCTGTGATTGGATACAGGTGATCAGCAGGTCTCAGCCAAAATCATTGCTGTCTTATGCATTGCATTAACATATGAGCTTTAATGCGCGTTGGGCTAAGAATGTCCATTCTTTGGAATGGGTTGACAGAACTCACTAAAATCTCCCCCACCAGCTTTTTAAACACAGATCACCAGTACACACAGTGGGACAAGGTCAACCGGTGCCCAGGGTGAAGAAAGGAAACTGCGACCTCCCCTCCCCATTGTGTGGATGCAGAGCCCCTTCTTCTCCCACCGCCTGGTACACAAAGCTCACCCCTCATCCCACTCACCTCGCCTGCCCTCCCCAGTACAGAGCTCTTCCCACCCCCCCAAGAACTGAGGTCCCTCTCCTCCCCAGTACAGTGCTTCCCCACCCTGTAGCATCCCCCCTAAAATTCAGAGCTTCCCCCACCTCCCAGCATCCCCAAAACATAGCTCTCCCCTAACCTTCTAGCACCCCCAATACATAGATCTCTCCCACCTCCTAGAACCTCCCAATATACAGAGCACTCAAATTACCCCCCAATACAGAGCCCCCCATCTCCTAGCTCCCTCCACCTCTTAGTACCCGCAATACATCGAGCTCCCTACACCTCCTAGCATCCCCAATACTCAACCCCCACCTCCTTGCACTCCCTAATACAGTTATCCGCAACTTCCTAGCACCTAATACAAAGAAATCCCCCCACCTCCTAGTACCCCCCAGTACACAGAGCACTCCTATTACCCCCCAATACAGAGCCCACCATCTCCTAGCACCCCCTAATACACAGAGCTCCCTCCACATCCTAGTATCCGGCAATACATTGAGCTCCTTACACCTCCTAGCATCCCCAATACTCAACCCCCCACCTCCTTGCACTCCCTAATACACAGAGCTCCCCCCACCTCCTAGCATTTCCCAATACACAGAGCTCCCTCCAACTCCGAGCCCCAATACACAATCTCCCCGTACCTCCAGGCCCCAAAATACACAACCTCCCCCACTTCCTAGTCGCCCAATACACAGAGCCCCCCAACCTCCTAGCACTCCCCAATACATAGTGCTCTCCCACCTCCTAGCACCACCAATAAATAGTGCTCACCTCATCTCCTAGCACCCCCAATACACAGAGTTATCCGCAACTTCCTAGTACCCCCTAATACAAATAAATCCCCCCACTTCCTAGTACCCCCCCAGTACACAGAGCACTGCTTTTACCCCCAATACAGAGCCCCTCATCTCCTAGCACCCCCTAATATACAGAGCTCCCCCACCTCCTAGTACCCCACAATACATTGAGCTCCTTACACCTCCTAGCACCTCCTAATACACAGAGCTCCCCCCACCTCCTAGCCCCCAATACACAGAGCTCCCCTCACCTCCTAGCATCCCCAAAACTCAACCCCCCCCCCTCCTTGCACTCCCTAATACACAGAGCTCTCCCACCTCCTAGCACCACCAATAAATAGTGCTCACCTCATCTCCTAGCACCCCCAATACACAGTGCTCCCCCCATTTCCGAGCCCCCAATTACACAGACCTCCCACCTCCTTCTGTGGCTTCCCAGTACAGAACTACTGCAGAGTGTTCCATACTTTGCCTCCTGGCAGCTGCTCCTCTTGAACTGAGGAGGTGCAGTCACTTGATGCTCGCTGTGTCATGTAAACACAGGATTTGCTCAGGAAGCCACTTCTGTGTTTACAAGTGACAGCGGCCGGTGGGGAGCATTCTTTATGATCGCAATTCATAAATATGAAAATTCAATAATTCGTAAATTCGTAAATTCGTAAATTCGAAAATTCGAAAAATCGTAAATTCGTAAATTTGAAAATCCAAAAATAGGAAAGAAAATCTGAAGATTCAAAAGAACGAAAATCCCAAAAATTTGAAAGAATACAGTAACTAACTAACTAATAATAACTAACTATTGAATTTAAAGGTATTGGAATTTTCTTTCAAATGTGGCTGTTACTGAACGTAACAAACACGAAGTTATCCGATGTTACGAATTATCCGAAATATTGAATGCCACATCTAAACAAATGAAACGGAACAAATTAATGATAAATGTTAATAATAATTTGTATTATTTTTATTACTGTTATTTATTATTATTAATTCATTAAGTTCCATTCGTTTAGATACGGCATTCGTTATTCCAGATAATTCATAACTTTGGATAAATTCGTATTCGTTGCGCCCACTAACAATCAAATTTGAAAGGAAATTCCAATACCTATAATTTAATTGTTAGTTATTATTTCAGATTTTACAATTTTTGGGTGTGAGGGGGGCTGAGAGCGTACAGGTGTGAGGGGGGGCTGAGAGCGTACAGGTGTGAGGGGGGGGGCTGAGAGCACTTTACAGGTGTGAGGGGGGCATGAGAGCGTACAGGTGTGAGGGGGGCTGAGAGCGTACAGGTGTGAGGGGCTGAGAGCGTACAGGTGAGGGGGGCTGAGAGCGTACAGGTGTGAGGGGGGCGTGAGAGCGTACAGGTGTGAGGGGGGCTGAGAGCGTACAGGTGTGAGGGGGGGCTGAGAGCGTACAGGTGTGAGGGGGCTGAGAGCATACAGGTGTGAGGTGGGCTCAGAGCATACCGGTGTGAGGGGGGCTGAGAGCGTACAGGTGTGAAGGAGGCTGAAATCGTACAGGTGTGAGGGAGGCTGAAATCGTACAGGTGTGAGGGGGGCTGAGAGCGTACAGGTGTGAGGGGGGCTGAGAGCGTACAGGTGTGAGGGGGGCTGAGAGCGTACAGGTGTGAGGGGGGCTGAGAGCGTACAGGTGTGAGGGGGGCTGAGAGCGTACAGGTGTGAGGGGGGCTGAGAGCGTACAGGTGTGAGGGGGCTGAGAGCGTACAGGTGTGAGGGGGGCTGAGAGCGTACAGGTGTGAGGGGGGCTGAGAGCGTACAGGTGTGAGGGGGGCTGAGAGAGCGTACAGGTGTGAGGGGGGCTGAGAGCGTACAGGTGTGAGGGGGAGCTGAGAGCGTACAGGTGTGAGGGGGGGCTGAGAGCGTACAGGTGTGAGGGGGGCTGAGAGCGTACAGGTGTGAGGGGGGCTGAGAGCGTACAGGTGTGAGGGGGGCTGAGAGCGTACAGGTGTGAGGGGGGCTGAGAGCGTACAGGTGTGAGGGGGGCTGAGAGCGTACAGGTGTGAGGGGGGGCTGAGAGCGTACAGGTGTGAGGGGGGGGAGAGAGCGTACAGGTGTGAGGGGGGGCTGAGAGCGTACAGGTGTGAGGGGGCTGAGAGCGTACAGGTGTGAGGGGGGCGTGAGAGCGTACAGGTGTGAGGGGGGCTGAGAGCGTACAGGTGTGAGGGGGGCTGAGAGCGTACAGGTGTGAGGGGGGCTGAGAGCATACAGGTGTGAGGGGGCTGAGAGCGTACAGGTGTGAGGGGGCTGAGAGCGTACAGGTGTGGGGGGGCTGAGAGCGTACAGGTGTGAGGGGGGCTGAGAGTACAGGTGTGAGGGGGGCTGAGAGCGTACAGGTGTGAGGGGGGCTGAGAGCGTACAGGTGTGAGGGGGGCTGTACAGGTGTGAGGGGGGCTGAGAGCGTACAGGTGAGGGGGCGAGAGCAGGTACAGGTGTGAGGGGGGCTGAGAGCGTACAGGTGTGAGGGGGCTGAGAGCGTACAGGTGTGAGGGGGCTGAGAGCGTACAGGTGTGAGGGGGGGGGGGCTGAGAGCGTACAGGTGTGAGGGGGGGGCTGAGAGCGTACAGGTGTGAGGGGGGCTGAGAGCGTACAGGTGTGAGGGGGTGCTGAGAGCGTACAGGTGTGAGGGGGCTGAGAGCGTACAGGTGTGAGGGGGGGGGCTGAGAGCGTACAGGTGTGAGGGGGGCTGAGAGCGTACAGGTGTGAGGGGGGCTGAGAGCGTACAGGTGTGAGGGGGGCTGAGAGCGTACAGGTGTGAGGGGGGGCTGAGAGCGTACAGGTGTGAGGGAGGGGGGCTGAGAGCGTACAGGTGTGAGGGGGGCTGAGAGCGTACAGGTGTGAGGGGGCAGGGAGTGTACAGGTGTGAGGGGGCTGAGAGCGTACAGTGTGAGGGGGGCTGAGAGCGTACAGGTGTGAGGGGGGCTGAGAGCGTACAGGTGTGAGGGGGGCTGAGGGTGAGGGGGCTGAGAGCGTACAGGTGTGAGGGGGGCTGAGAGCATACAGGTGTGAGGGTGGCTGGGAGCGTACAGGTGAGGGGGCTGAGAGCGTACAGGTGTGAGGGGGGCTGAGAGCGTACAGGTGTGAGGGGGGCTGAGAGCGTACAGGTGTGAGGGGGCTGAGAGCGTACAGGTGTGAGGGGGCTGCTGAGAGCGTACAGGTGTGAGGGGGGCTCAGAGCATACAGGTGTGAGGGTGGCTGGGAGCGTACAGGTGTGAGGGGGGAGGTGAAAGGGGGCTAAGAGCGTACAGGTGTGAGGGGGGCTGAGAGGTGTGAGGGGGCTGAGAGCTAACAGGTGTGAGGGGGCTGAGAGCGTACAGGTGTGAGGGGGCTGAGAGCGTACAGGTGTGAGGGGGGTATGCTGGGACTGAGAGCGTACAGGTGTGAGGGGGGCTGAGAGCGTACAGGTGTGAGGGGGGGCTGAGAGCAGGAAGCGCCTGTCTGTAGTAAGTTTTCTCTCATGTCACACAGTGCTGCTCGCTCCCCGGTGGCACCTCCTCTCTTCTCGTCTGTCTCCATTGGCTTGTGACATCATCTGGAATAGACGAGAAGCGAGGAGGGGCTGCCGGGAAGCGAACAGCGCTGCGTGACATGAGAGAAAACGTACTACAGACAGATTCTTCCCGCGCTACTCTGCATGCTGTCTAGTAAGATCCCCTGATGTGCCCTAAAATGTGCCCTATAATGTGCCCCGTGCCCTGATGTGCTATGTGCCCCATGCCCTGTGCACTAATGTGCCCCATGCCCTGATGTGCTTATGTGGCACATGCCCTGATGTGCCCCGTGCCCTGATGTGCCACATGCCCTGATGTGTTATGTGCCCCAATGTGCCCCATAATGTGCCCTGATGTGCCCCATAATGTGCCATAATGTGCCCTGATGTGCCCCGATGTCCTATGCCCTGATGGGCCCCATGACCTGATATGCACCGTGCCCTGATATCCTATGCCCTGATGTGCCCCGTGACCTGATGTGCCCTGATGTGCCCTGATGTCCTGTGCCATGATGCACTGTGCCCTGATGTACTGTGCCATGATGTGCCCTGATGTGTTGTGCCTTGTACCCTGATGTGTTGTGCCCTGATGTGCCCTGTACGCTGATGTGCTGGGCTCTGTACCCTGATGTGCTGTGCCTGATGTACCGTACCCTGATGTGTTGTGCCCTGGGCCGGTCTGGATGAAGTCCAGGGCCCCATTTTTGTCCCAGTCCAGCCCTGTCTTCACCCCTCTGATCCCCTACAATATATATATATATATATATATATATATATATATATATATAGTATATATACACAAAAATAAGCCATATACACTTACGTTTGTACACATACAGTATATATATAGTATTTCTTATAATTAATTCATTATTATATTAACATAGATAGACATACTTTTAATTTTAAATTATAACTGTACATTTACTCACCTTTGATACCAATAGATAAAAAAAAATGTAATATACTGTAAGTGAATCTTTAATAAGTTTTTGTTTAAACCAAGGGGGGAGGGGGGATTGTTATTCTGTTGTAATGTTATCTTGTTTTGGCTTTATACATCGAATCATATTCAGGAGACGTCCTGTGTATTATAACCAGTGTCGGTCATCTTACTTTAAAAAACGAATTAGTTAAGTTACAAATTACTTCTCCCAAGTAATTGCGTTAGTAACTTGGTTACTACATTGGAAAAGTAATTAGTTACTCAGCAAAGTAAAGCCCCATACACACGGTCGGACTTTTTCATGGATTCTGTCCGATCGGACAATGTTGTTGAAAAATCAGACCGTGTGTAGGCACCATCGGACAGTGTACGTCGCATTGTCCGACGGACAAAGTCTTATCTCCTGCTGGAAAGATTTGCCGACAACACGGTCCGATCACACCAAATCCGATCGTGTGTACGGTTGTCCGACCGGACAAAGTGCTACGCATGCTCAGATCACATTACAAGACCAAAGCTATTGGCTACTAGCCTCTACGTAGTCCCGTCGTAGGCAACAAACGTCACCACGTTCAGAATGATCGGATTTTCCGACAACTTTGTCCGACCGTGTGTATGCAACACCAACATCAGACAAAGTATGACGGACAGGATCCGACCGACCTGGTCCGCGGATTGTCCGACCGTGTGTATGGGGCTTAACTGTGACAGGGGTGGCAGCGGTGGTACTTGAGGGGGTAGCAGCGGTGGTACTTGAGGGGGTGGCAGCGGTGGTACTTGGGGGGGGTGGCGGTGGTGGTGTACTTGGGGGGGTGGCAGTGGTGGTGGTGTACAGTACTTGGGGGGGTAGCAGCGGTGGTACTTGGGGGGGTGGGAGTGGTGGTGGTGTACTTGGGGGGGTGGCAGTGGTGGTGGTGTACAGTACTTGGGGGGGTGGCAGCGGTGGTACTTGGGGGGGTGGCAGTGGTGGTGGTGTACAGTACTTGGGGGGGTGGCAGCAGTGGTGTACTTGAGGGGGTGGAAGACAGCGGTGGTACTTGGGGGGGTGGCAGTGGTGATGGTGCCATCCTCTCCCACCACCACCTCTGCCTCTTACTGATCCCATCCCCAACCACCACTGATCTCATCCCTACCCTATCCCCCCATCACCTCTGTTGTAGAAGTGATGGTGGGTGGGTAGGGATGGGATCAGTAAGAAGCAGAGGTGGTGGAGGTCTGGGGATGGATCGATTGCACTGCAATTCAAATCGTCAGACAGTCACTTACTTGACTGCCTCCAGGGATGCCTTTCCTCATGGGGAGAGAGAGAGACCCTCCCCTTCACTTGATAGGTGTCAGCTGGTCAGCTGACTTCATTTTTCAGTGTCCGCCCGCCTCCCTACATTCTCTCTCTCTGGATAGGTGGGGCGGGATGGGGCGGTCCAGACAGTCTCTCTGAGTCTCAGCCTCTTCTCAGCTCAGCGGGCGAAAGCCCCCCTCCCCGCAGCGGAAGGAGCGGCCAGGCAGTGCGGCCACCGCGGGCCTTCCGGGCGGTAGATGTAATTGGGGTAACGCCGCCCAAGTAATGGGAACTGTGTTACCATGAGGGGAAGAGTAATCAGTTAGATTACTCGTTACCCTTTAAAGTAACTGCGTTAAGTAACTCCGTTTATTTTAACTGAGTTACTTACATCACTGATTATAACATTTCTTTGTTCGGAGTGAGTCTGAATCATCTGAATACTCATCGATCTCTCTGGTTCTGCTCACAATTTCATCTACTGCAATCACAGAGAAGCCGTATCGCAAAAAATGGCCTGGCCATTAAGGGGGTAAATACTTCCGGGGGGCTGATGTGTTAAATGGTATTTTTTTCTGTTGTAAATATCACTTTTTTGAGTGTACATCGAACATTTGCAGGCAGGTGTAAGCCATATCCCAAGCACGTTATTTAAAGGATTTCTGTATTTTTATTGGTGCCCTTAAAGTGGGGTTGCGGTCAAAAAAAAAAAAGGGGCTTAAAATTCATAAAAAATAAAAATAAAAAAATAATTGGAAAAAAAAAATTTTTTTACTCACCTCCAAATGCCTGTTGCTATGGGGTCCCTCCTAGTCTGCCACCTTCATTGCCCGGGCAAAACGTTACTTCCCCCTCGGCGCCGCACAGTCATCTGGGACCTGTCACGTATCCCAGATGACTGAGCGTCAAATCACGGTGCACGGCGCCGCTCGCGCATGCGCAGTGGGTGCCCGGCTGTGAAGCCACAGCCGGGTTCCCACATTAGGAATGCCGGCGCCGCGAGCTGCTCGAGGAACGAGGGGGGCCTCGTTCCCCCCGCATCGCTGGACCCTGGGACAGGTAAGTGTCCGATTTTTAAAAGTCAGCAGCTGCAGTATTTGTAGCTGCTGACTTTTAATTAGTTAGTTTAATTTTCGGACACATTCATATTTATTCGTACATTCGTAACATTCGTAGATTCGTAATCGGAGCATAATTCATAAGTTGATGTAATGTGTATGCTATTATTACATTTTAATAATTTACGAATCGAAAAAAAAAGTTATGACCGAAAAAAAAAAGTTACGAATCGAAAAAAAAGTTACGAAAAAGTTACGAATGTACGATTTTTTTGGTTCAATAGACACGGAAAATTACAAATCGAAAAAAATAAATAAAAAAAAGTTACGAATCGAAAAAAAAAGTTACGAATCGAAAAAAAAAGTTACGAATGTACGAATTTTTTGGTTCAATAGACACGGAAAATTACAAATCGAAAAAAAAAAAAAAAAAAAAGTTACGAATCGAAAAAAAAAGTTAAGAATCGAAAAAAAAAAGTTACGAATGTACGAATTTTTTGGTTCAATAGAGACACGGAAAATTACAAATCGAAAAAAAATAAAATAAAAAGTTACGAATCGAAAAAAAAGTTACGAATCGAAAAAAAAAAAAGTTACGAATCGAAAAAAAGTTACGAATGTACTAATTTTTTTGTTCAATCCATTCGAAGCACGTTTAGCAGCACCATTGTATAGGGCCCCGGAAAATGACCAATTCAACAAAAAAAAAGTTACGAATTTTTTCGTTCGTTTTCGTTCGTTTTCGTTTTTCGGATTTTCTTCATTAGTACATTCGTTGTTTCTAATTAGTTTTTTCGGATTTTCGTTGTTTTTCGGATTCGAATGATTCGTTACGATTCGTTATTCGGATTCGAATGATTCGTTACGATTCGTTATTCGTATTCGTACGATTCTAATGATTCGTTCATTCGTATGAAAACGAACGAACGAAAATAACGAAAAAAAACGAAAAAACGAAAAAAACGAAACGAATTGCACATGTCTAATCGCATAATCATATTCTTTTATTTTATTTTTTGCATTGGTACATATCCCTCAGGGCAGTACCCAGCTCTCCATGCCCTTTGTTTGATTTTGGGAAGGTCTCCATGACATTAAAAAAAAAGTTGTCGGGGAAATGTTTGCTTTCTTTGTAATTGCTGTAGGGCATTGCATGCTGTACAATCACGTCACTTCACAGGAAGGTTTATGGAACCCCTCAAAGACGTTATTTAAAGGAATTGAACATTTTATAATGTAGGATTGTAGTTCGGTAGTTAGCACCCTTAGCTTGCAATGGCTAAAGGGTCTACCATGACCATGTCTGCACTGCTTTAGTATGTTCGCCCGGTGTTGATGTGGCTAATTCCAGAGGCTCTAACCCCCCCCCCCCCCCATGATCGTCCAGCCGGAGGGATCACTGCTGTAGTTTCTCTGGGTCTGGTAAGAGGGCCTGTTGGCCATTATCCATTACCGTATATATTCGAATATAAGCCGAGATTTTCAGCCCTTTTTTTAGGGCTGAAAGTCCCCCCCTCGGCTTATATTCGAGTCACCGCCGTCTGCCTACATGAACAGCGTGTCATGCAGACAGACGGCAGTTTTCAAAAGCCACGCCTCCTCCTCCTGCCCGTCCGTGATAGGAGGAACACTAATTTTCCCAGCAGTAAGTCAGTGTGCAGTGTTCCGCCTATCACGGACGTCCTGTCATTCTCATCTCATGGACGAGGATGAGAGGACATCCGTGATAGGCGGAACACTGCACACTGACTTACTGCTGGGAAAACAGCGTTCCTCCTATCACGGACGAGGAGGGGGAGGAGGAGGCGGCGCGGCTTTTGTAATTTTGGAATGGCGCCTTACACGCTGTGGGGGGACAGAGCGAGACTGCATCGGCGGAAGACAGATCGCACAGGGAGGGACACAAGACACAGGACACAGGACCGGCAGATCGGCACAGGTAGGCTGCAATGGGGACACAGGGGGGGGGGGGGTCTGTACAGGGGACATGCAGCTGCAGATGGGCATTGCTGACCCTCTTTTCCACTTACAGTAGCTGCTGCATTTTTCACCCTCGGCTTATACTCGGGTCAATACCTTTTTCCCAGTTTTTTGTGCTGAATTAAGGGCCTCGGCTTATATTCGGGACGGCCTATACTCGAGTATATACGGTACTTATCCTAGGGACTGTACTATTTCTGCAGTCTCTGGCCATGATAATGTGATAATGACATTCCTAAAAAGGGGGGGGGGGGTGCATGGGTGACCCTAAAAGGTTGCCCCCCCCCCTGAAAAAAGTTCTGCGGACGCCCATGCTCCCAGTAGTGATCAAATACCACCAAAAGAAAGTTCTATTTGTGTGAAAAAAAAAAAATTACATAAATTTAATTTGGGTACAGCGTTGCATGTTCGCTCAATTGCCAGTTAAAGTAGCGCAGTGCTGAATAGCAAAAAAATGTCCTGGTCATGAAGGGGGGGGGGGGGTTAAAACCTTCCGGAGGTCAAGTGGATAATACAGGGAGTCATAGATCCATAAGCTGTATTCTATACATGATATACTTATACATGCTACAAACCAGAGTTACCCTTTCATCATTTACCTAAAATATCCGCAGCATCGTCAAATAAATCTTCTAAATAAAAGAAATAAAATACATTTTAGGGGCCAGGAACACAAAAAACAAAACTAGTTGCAGCTATAAGTGACCTTTTCTTGGTATCATTCTCCATTGATTATTCAGTAGAATATTACATCATTGGTGGCAGAATTGTCTCTAGTTGCTAAGATTTTGCAATAATGATTTGCCATTATTTTCAGCCATTTCCACCGTTCTCCCACCATCTCCGACACTGGCGGAGACATTGGGGCAGGGGCGGACTGACCATTCGGCCACTCGGGCACTACCCGAGGGGCCACCCGGGCCACTAGGGGGCCCCATCAGGGTTGCCAGCCTTAGTAAAACCAGGGACAGTATGTAAAAATCTGTGTTTTTTTTTAGATCTGTCTCTGAAATGTCCCTTACCGACATCCTTTTGGTCTAAAAGTCCTGAGATTATAGCTGCCCCACCTCTCCAGTACCTTCTCAGCCAATAGAAACATGTCTGTGTATACTGTGCGTGTGTATACTGTGTGGCCCCATAATCTCTGTTTGCCTGGGGGCCCCATAATCTCCAATTGCCCAGGGGGCCCCATAAGTTGTCAGTCCGCCCCTGCATTAGGGGTTTATCTTCGAAAGGCTAATTCATTTTGCACTACAAGTGCAAACTACAAGTGCAAAGTGCACTTGAAATTGCACTGAAAGTGCACCTGGAAGTGCAGTCGCTGTAGATCCGAGGGGGATATGCAAGGAAGATAAAAAAAAATGCTTTTTAGCTTGCACATGATTGGATGAGAAAATCAGCAGAGCTTCCCCTCATTTCAGATCTACCCCTCAGATTTACAGCGACTGCACTTCCAAGTTGTAGTGCAAAGTGGATTTTCCTTTTCGTAAATAACCCCCAATGCCTCAGTTCCACCCTCTCTTTTCCCGCAGGTACATCTTCCGCAACATGCAATGCTTTTTGCCTGGCTGCTCTTCCACATAAAGTGCCAACCAACGTTCCTGGCATGAACACCCCGTGGGAGTGAAGACCTGGTATATTTCCACCGTCTGCTGCCCACATCTGATCACCACTTGTGATTAAGCCCCCGTTCACACCTATGCGAATTAGATGCGGCTTACCACGCAGCGAATTCGCAGGACATTTCAAAATACATTCATTTTAATGAGGCTGGTTCACATATCTGCGGTGCATTCGCAGTGCGCATTGCAGAAAAAACGTGTGCGTTTTTCAGGCCCATTATCTTCTATGGGCAGATCTTCTAAGGGCCTGGTATGCTCCTGGAGGGGGAACCCATGCCGGTTTTTTATTTAAAATGTGGTGTGGAGTTCCCCCTTGAGAGCTGATTATTCTCTGATTGGCCACGGCCAAAGTTGCCTGGCCTGGGGCGACTTAAAGTCATGTTGTAAGTCGCCCCAAGTCGCATTGTTATTCATACTCAGGTCGTGTCCAAGTTGCCTCCAAAAGTCGCGCTGGAAGTCGTGTTGCCCCAGTGTGAACCGGCTCTCAGGGGTTACTGATGAATTCGCAGCTGATTTGCACCTAAAACGCTGACAAACCGCTGAACAACTGACGTTTTAGTGCGCAGTTACCCGGAACATTAAATTCGCACCTGACCACACTGGTGTGAACCCAGGCTAAAGGAGAAGTATGGCCAAAGCTATTTTGTCTGTACTTCTCCTATGGATCACAGGAATGCACTTTGTTCTGCACACAAATTAACGAAAAACCCGTTTAACTTTTTTTTTTTCTGAATATTCGTAAATGCGAATATTCGAAAATTCAAAAAATTTGTAAATTCGTCAATTCTAAATTTCGTAAAATTTGAAAATTTTCGAAAATTTGCAAATTTGAAAATTGGTAAATTCGAAAATTTAGAAAATTGAAAATCCCAAATCCCAAAAATGTGAAAATCTGAAATAATAACTAATAATAACTTAACAATTACTAACTATTAAATTATAGGTATTGAAATTTACTTTCAAATTTGTCTGTTGGTGAACGTAATGAATACGAATTTATCCGAAGTTACGAATTATCCGAAATAACGAATGCCGCATCTAAACGAATGGAACGTAACAAATTACTAGTACCGTATATACTCGAGTATAAGCCGACCCGATACCTAATTTTACCACAAAAAAATGGGAAAAAACGTATTGACTTGAGTATAAGCCTAGGGTGAGAAATGCGCAGCTACTGTAAGTGGAAAAGAGGGCCAACAATGCCCATTTGCAGCCTCACTGTGCCCATTTGCAGTCATAGGTCCCCCGAACTTCTTGGTAGTTAAGGGTTCCTAGATGCCCCCTAGCTGCAGCCAAAATTTGGGGTCTCTGATCACAAAGGGCCCCCGAAATGACATTGTTGCAGGTGGACACAGTTGACCGATTCAAGGGCCACGTATCTTGGGGCCACTTGGTGCTAGGAACCCCAAATCTGGTTTGCAAACCCAGTGGAACTAGCACTGCAACATATCCAAAGCTGGGGTTCCTAGCACTAAGTGGCCCAAGATACGGGGCCCCAAAGTCAGTTCGGAAAATGTCAAGCACTTCTGCAGCAGAGAATGACATTTTCCGAACCGACATTTTCCGAACCGAACCGACGGGTCGGAAATGTCATTCTCTGCTGCAGAAAAGTGCTTGACTCGAGTATAAGCCGAGGAGGGCATTTTCAGCACAAAAAAATGTGCTGAAAAACTCGGCTTATGCTTGAGTATATACAGTAATAAATAATATTAAAAACTTTTTATTATTATTATTTATTATTAATTTGTTCCATTCATTTAGATGCAGCATTCCTTATTTCTGATAATTTAATAGTTAATTTAATAGTTAGTTATTATTATTTAGTTAGTTAGTTAGTCTTTCAAATTTTTGGATTTTCTTTCTTATTTTCGAATTTTCGAATTTTCAAATTTTCAAATTTACGAATTGCAATCATAACGAATGACCTGAAAAAAACTAACGAATGAAACTAAAACAAACACATTTTTTGGCACTGCACATGTCTATTATTTACACTTTAGAGGGACTCACCCTCTCTATTTGTCCTGTTTACCATCATTCATCATTGAAAGTGAACGTAAAATAAAATCCCAAATTTTGGGTTGTCCCCAGAAAAGTAATAGAGGGGAAATCTTCCAATGGGGACATTAGTTCTGGTGACCTGGCAGTTTCCCAATAAACTCCCTTTGCACAGACTTATGCCCCGTACACACGGTCGGAAATTCCGACGGAAAATGTCCGATCGGACCATGTTGTCGGAAATTCCGACCGTGTGTGAGCTCCATCGGACTTTTTCCGTCGGAATTTCCGACGGTAAAAATTTGGGATCCTGCTCTCAAATTTTCCGAAAAACAAAATCCGATCGGACTTTTTCCGATCGTGTGTAGAGAATTCCGACGGACAAAGTGCCACGCATGCTCAGATCAAATTACGAGACCAAACCTATTGGCTAATAGCCTCTACGTAGTTCCGTCGTACGCAACGTACGTCACCACGTTCAGAATGATCGGATTTTCCGACAACTTTGTCCGACCGTGTGTATGCAACACCGGTGTCGGACAAAATCCAAAGGAAAAAGTCAGATGGATTTTGTGGTCGGATTTTCCGACTGTGTGTATTCACTTCCTGTTTGGCTATGGGACAGGAAGTGAAGGAAAAACTCGGCAACAGGGACACAGGCAGCGGGGAAAAAAAATTCTGACAGGGGTTATAACCCTCCCTTGCTCTATTCAAAATGCAAAACAAAGTTTTGCCTATAGTTGTACTTTAACAACTTGCCGACTGGCTCAGGACTATATACGTTGGCAGAATGGCTCTGCTGGTCAAAACCCTGTATGGGTACGTTTTACCCTTTAAGAGCCACCAGGGGGCGCGCACGCTGCATGGCGGGGGTCCCGATGCACGTGGCCGGTGGGCGTGATCGTCGCTGCCGTCCAAAAGCTGGCACGAGCTCCAGCAGGGTTATTTGTGTGTGTAAACAAATCCCTGTTCTGTCAGGGGAGAGAAGACATATCGTTTGTTCCTACTAAGTAGGAACAGCGATATGTCTCCTCCCCCAGTCAGTCACATCCCCATACAGTTAGAAACACTAACTAGGGAACACAGTTAACTCTTTGATCGCCCCCTAGTGTTAACCCCTTCCCTGCCAGCCACATTTACACAGTAATCAGTGCATTTTACCCCCTTCCTGCTCTGGTCAGGAAGGGGGTAAAATCTTCTGGGGCTGAAGCGGTTAATATAATGTATTTTCACACTCACCTTCTCTTACTGGGCTTCTATTGGCATGGCCTATTGTACCTAAGAAAAAAAAATGAAGAGCAAATATGTATATATATATATATATATATATATATATATATATATATATATATCTATTGGGGGTCAATTTTTATATATATATATATATATATATATATGTATATATATGTATGCACTTTTATATATATATAAGCACTTTTCTTTTAGATACTGAAACCTTCAGTATATTGAGGAGGAGTCACTGATCTTTTTTATCTACATATTGTTTCGGATTGACGGGTCTGGTATAAATTTTTGGGAGGACCTCAGGCCAATTTTTTTGTTTGTTTACTATCTTTTTATGGAGTTCTTGCTTATAATCCATACCAGATTCTGGGGATATAGCCCCAAATCTGGGGTCCATAGCCCTGAGTATCTGCAGGGGTCACCAACCATCAGGCCGTGGCCTCTCTTCAGCCGTGTCTTGAGTGCGGCGGGCCGCATGACAGAGCTGGAGTGCAGAACGGGAGCGCCTGAGAGTGGGGGGGCCACATGACAGAGCTGGCTGGCAGAACGGGAGAGCCAGAGAGCCAGCCAGCGGGCAGCACGGGAAAGAGCCAGCCGGCCGGCAGGCAAGAGAGCATACGGACGACATTATCTTTCACTGCCCTGCCCTGCATCACCGCTGTCCCACACTCACTGTGCAGCTGCGGACAGCAGAGAGATTACATCATCTCACACTGCCCGCCGTGTCTATGGGGACCCTGATGTAATGAGGGGGGCTCTCAGGGGGCCCTGGTGTAAGTAGGGAGGCTCTCTGGGGACCCTGATGTAAGGGGCGCTCTCTGGGGACCCAGGTGTAAGGGGAGGCTCTCTGGGGACCCTGATGTAAGGGGGGGCTATCTGGGGACCCTGAAGTAAGGGGGAAGCTCTCTGGGGACCCTGATGTAAGGGGGGCTCTCTGGGGACCCTGATGTAAGGGGGCTCTCTGGGGACCCTGGTGTAAGGGGAGGCTCTCTGGGGACCCTGATGTAAGAGGGGCTGTCTGGGGACCCTGATGTAAGGGGGGCTCTCTGGGGACCCTGATTTAAGGGAGGCTCTCTGGGGACCCTGATGTAAGGGGGGCTCTCTGCGGACCCTCATGTAAGGGGGGCTCTCTGGGGACCCTGGTGTAAGGGGGGGCTCTCTGGGGACCCTGATGTAAGAGGGGCTGTCTGGGGACCCTGATGTAAGGGGGGCTCTCTGGGGACCCTGATTTAAGGGGGGCTCTCTGGGGACCCTGATGTAAGAGGGGGCTCTCTGGGGATCCTGATGTAAGAGGAGGCTCTCTGGAGACCCTTATGTAAGGGGGGGCTCTCTGGGGACCCTGATGTGTGGTTTCATAATTATCAGTCATCTGTGCAGCTGCAGAGCACTAATGAGGAAATCTGCTGGGCTTGCATCCCTTTAGACATGTTCCTATTGGGAGTATCTCACCAAAAATAACATTGCAGGGGATGCCTGAAACCTGACTTGTATCTTAGGCAGACTTCTGGAAAAATTGATGAGCCAATCACACAAGCAAGAAATTTATGTTTCTGGGGAGTGGTAAATGTCCGATCGGACCATGTTGTCGGAAAATAAGACCGTGTGTGGGCTCCATCGGACTTTTTCTGACTTTTTCTGTCTGAATTTGATCCTGATCTTGCTCTCAAATTTTCCGACAACAAAATCCGATCTGACTTTTTCAGATCGTGTGTAGAGAATTCCGACGGGTCCCCAGAGATCCTCCCCCTTACATCAGGGTCCCCAGAGAGCCCCCCCTTACATCAGGGTCCCCAGAGAGCCCCCCCTTACATCAGGGTCCCCAGAGAGCCTCCCCCTTAAAACAGTTTGCTGAAGACAAGCAGACTAAGGACTTGGATTACTGGAACCATGTCCTGTGGTCTGATGAGACCAAGATAAACTTATTTGGTGTCAGATGGTGACAAGCGTGTGTGGGGGCAACGAGGTGAGGAGGACAAAGACAAGTGTGTCTTGCCTACAGTCAAGCATGGTGGTGGGAGTATCATGGTCTGGGGCTGCATGAGTGCTGCCGGCACTGGGGAGCTACAGATCATTGAGGGAACCATGAAGGCCAACATGTACTGTGACATACTGAAGCAGAACATGATCCCCTCCCTTCAGAGACTGGGCCGCAGGGCAGTATTCCAACATGATAACAACCCCAAACACACCTCCAAGATGACCACTGCCTTGCTAAAGAAGCTGAGGGTAAAGATGATGCTAAACCCTATTGATCATCTGTGGGGCATCCTCAAATGGAAAGTGGAGGAGCACAAGGTCTCTAACATCCACCAGCTGATGTTGTCATGGAGGAGGGGAAGAGGACTCCAGTGGCAACCTGTGAAGCTCTGGTGACCTCCATGCCCACGAGGGCTAAGGCAGTGCTGGAAAATAATGGTGGCCACACAAAATATTGACACTTTGGGCCAATTTGGACATTTTCACTTAGGGGTGTACTGACTTTTGTTGCCAGCGGTTTAGACATTAATGGCTGTGTGTTGAGTTATTTTGAGGGGGACAGCAAATTTACACTGTTATACAAGCTGTACACTCACTACTTTACATTGTAGACAAGTGTCATTTCTTCAGTGTTGTCACATGAAAAGATAGAAGAAAATAGTTACAAAAATGTGAGGGGTGTACTAACTTTTGTGAGATACTGTAGATTAGGGGGCTGGGCGCATGGATTAGGGGGGCGCCGCCCCTGCACCCCATATGGATGGACCGCCACTGATTTATATATAAAAATAAAGATAATTAATGTTGCAGAATAACTCACCCCAGAGGAACAGAGCGCCCATCCAAACCATAGGATACCAAGTGCCGTACATTGCTGATCTACGATAACAAAGATAATATTCTATCACCAAACAAAGAAACTTATCATGAATATTTGTAACCAGGTAAAATCAGAGACCTTCTCTAACTTTAACATTAGCTTATTATATTTTCTCTGGTGTTTGAAAAGAGAACTACAATTCGGAAACAAATCTGTGTTTTGTTTTTTTTAACATGCGTATGTGTTTTAATATATATATATATATATATATATATATACACTATATTGTCAAAAGTATTGGGACACCTGCCTTTACACGCACATAAACTTTAATGGCATCCCAGTCTTAGGTGCCTCGGCTTATATTCGGGTTGGCTTATACTTGAGTATAAGCCTAGGGTATCTATCTCATGTCTATCTATCTATCTATCTATCTATCTATCTATCTATCTATCTATCTATCTATCTATCTATCTATCTAATCTATCTATCCTATTCTATCTTATTCTATTCTTGTGTTACTAATGAATTGTTCAGTTTACGTTGTAGAGAGCATTCTCATGAATGTAGAGAATAATTAGAAAAGACCTACCGTGTTCTGTATCAGTGATGCCGTCTACCCTTCCTCTTGTAATATACAGTTTATATATGAGGTAGGTGTATTTTTTTTTTTGGTATCTAACCCACCTTCTCTGGGAGGTGACATCTTCTCCCAGCCCGGACTTTCTTCAGAGACACTGGAAACCAGTTCTACAACACTAAGGAGCTCCAAAATAAGACAAAGAGATACAGAATTTTTTTGAGCTTAGATTTATTGTATGATATAGATTTGCTGTTTATGGAATTACATGTTTTTTAATACTTCTTTTGGTCTCATCGTTGTCAAACATTCATTGAAGAGAAGTGACAAACGATCATGGCCATGCACCCCCACACAGGTCACATTGGGAACAGCGGCTGTGTCCATACATCTCCTGACTCCCAATTGACTTGCATGGGAGGGATTCATGGAACACCTGTGCACCCCCCTGCCGGTAAACATGGCTCTCACATGTGGCATGGATGCATGTTACCTGACTGAACGAGGCCCTAAAATCAGGGAGTTACTGAGGCTGCCACAAACGGTTCTTCTTATACCCCGTACACACGGTGGGAAATTCCGACCACAAAATCCGTCGGATTTTTTCCGACAAATTTTGTCCGACACTGGTGTTGCATACACACGGTCTGACAAAGTTGTTGGAAAATCCGATCATTCTGAACGTGGTGGCGTTCGTTGCGTACGACGGGACTACGTAGAGGCTAGTAACCAATAGCTTTGGTCTTGTAATGTGATCTGAGCATGCGTGGAACTTTGTCCGTCGGAATTCGCTACACACGATCGGAAAAAGTCCGATAGGACTTTGTTGTCGGAAAATTTGAGAGCAGGAGATAAAACTTTGTCCGTCGGAAAATCCGACGGAAAAAGTCAGATGGAGCCTACACACGGTCGGAATTTCCGACAACATTGTCCGATAGGACATTTTCCGTCGGAAAATCCGACCGTGTGTATGGGGCATAACTGTTGTGGATCCCCAGCACTGCCATCTTGGATACATAAGCCGGGTGTGGCTTCCTGAGGAACCTCAACCAGCTCCCCACTGCACATGTGTGAGCTTATGTGGTGCACTATGAATGGTCCTGCTACCTTCTGGGACATGTGACGTGTACCAGGAGGCTGTGGAAGGGGGCTGGGCAGGGCACATCATCCTTGCCTATATGATGATTGAGAAAGTGGGAGCGGGTATAGACAAAAATTGGAACTCGCTCTCCTCCTCCCAGAAAAACCCCACTGTAACTCAGATATATGCTGGGAAAAGAAAGTGAACCAGCAGGCGTCACGTTTTGAGTGAAGTTCCACTTTAGCAAAATAAAACTGTATATTTTCATTGAGGTCGTCTATTCAGGTCATTTGAAGTTTGGCTTATTATTTTCTAAATTGCCATATATCATACAAACATCAATACACTGACCCCTTAACACCGGCGCCTCCCGGCCCTTTAAGCGGTTTCTGATTCCCGGGAGGTGGGGCAGGGTTTCTGATCATGTGAACACCACGATTGGCTGTCACAGCGGTCACATGATCGGAAAGCTCCCGATTGCAGAGGGACGCACAGGAATTGCTCAGGAAAGTGAACCATGTTCCTGTACGATTCTGGCGTGAACCCGTCCACGGGAAAAAGTGGGCTCCACTTTTTAATTTTCTTCAGGCAAAGAAATAACCAAAATCTCAATAAATATTATGTAGAGATCTCTGGCGTCTACAAGAATACAAAGAGTAAAGTTTAGCACTGGCGGTAATCCCGGGTTACAACATAATTTTTTTAAACATCCATCATAATTAACTGACTTTGTAATGAGAGTAAATAAAAGTAAAGGTTACATGAGTCATACACAAGTAACGACATCTTCCCAGTTATTCTCTTTCCATTACATAGTTACATAGTCGGTAAGGCCGAAAAAAGACAATAAATAGTCCATCCAGGTCAACCTGTGTAGGTGCATGTATCAGTGTCTATAATTATTTCCCATATCCCTGTATGTTGTGTCCTTTAAGATGTACATTTAATGCCCCCGTACACATGGTCGGAAAATACGACCACAAAATCCATCGGATTTTTTCCGACGGATTTAGTCCGACACTGGTGTTGCATACACACGGTCGGACAAAGTTGTCGGTAAATCCGATCATTCTGAACGTGGTGACGTTTGTTGCCTACGACGGGACTACGTAGTAGACATGTGCATTCGTTTTCGTCCGAATGCATTTTCATCCGAATTTCAGGTATTTTCGTTATCGTTTTAACAAACGATAACGAAAGTGCAGAATCCGAAAAACGAAAGATCCGACATAAACAAATGCTTTATTTTCGTTGTGACAACAGTTCGATATAGATAGGAGATTCGATGCTGACAATAACATTCTGTGTCCATTGAACCTGTGGTCGAATGTGCCTAACCTTAACTCTATTAGTCCAAGATTATTCTACATAGAGAGAAAAGATTTGACGTAGAAAGGAAAGATTCGACGTAGAAAGGAAAGATTCGACGTAGAGAGGAAAGATTCGACGTAGAGAGGAAATATTCTCTTTTATGTTTTTTGACCCCAGGTTACATCACGTTGATGTTCACAGCACTGATTATGGCAAGCCATACCTACCGCCTCATGTACATCTTTTTATACAAGACCAATGTCCTGAGACATCTTCTCTCCTGGTATATTCTTGATTGGTGGAAGTTTTATGGTATGTCAACAGTACAATACTATCCGCTATATACAATACTTCGCTTCGGCGGATCCCCTGAAGACGCGTGTGCGCACAAAACACATTGGGAGGGGCCTTTACATGATGACGTCAGATCTGCCAGATACGTAGAGGAGTATTATATTTCATGGGGATTGCTTTTGTATATTATTGCCCAATTTTAACAATAAAATACTACTCTATATACTTTTCGCGGTGCAAGCTTTTATATGCAAAAGAATGGTTAGCGTCATCTGGGATTTGGATTCTGAGGAATACCTGGTGATTTAAGATAGGATGTTTATACATCTCATCCACACTATATTACCAAAAGTATTTGGACGCTAAAGGTGTTCTATCGGGTTGAGGTCAGTACTCAAGTTCCTCCACCGCAAACTCGTTCATCCAGGTCTTTATGGACCTTGCTTTGTGCACTGGTGCACAGTCATGTTGGAACAGGAAGGGGCCATCCCCAAACTGTTTCCACAAAGTTGGGGGCATGAAATTGTCCAAGATGTCTTGGTATGCTGACGCCTTAAGAGTTCCCTTCACTGGAACTAAGGAGTCAAGCCCAACCCCTGAAAAACCCCCCCACACCATAATCCCCCCTCCACCAAATGATTTGGACCAGTGCACACAGCAAGGTCCATAAAGGCATGGATGAGCGAGTTTGGGGTGGAGGAGCTTGACTGGCCTGCATCTCAACCTCCTGACCTCAACCCAATAGAACACCTTTGGGATGAATTAGAGCCGGGACTTCGGGCCAGGCCTTCTTGTCCAACATCTGTGCCTGACCTCACAAATGCACTTCTGGAAGAATGTTTAAACTATCCCATTGACACACTCCTAAACCTTGTGGACGGCCTTCCCAGAAGAGTTAAAGTTGTTATAGCTGCAAAGGGTGGGCCAACTAAATATCGAACCCTACGGACTTAGACTGGGATGCCATTAAAGTGGTTGTAGAGGCAGAAGGTGCATTATATGCCTTAAGATAAAAAAACTTCTGTGTGCAGCAACCCCCTCAGCCCCTCCAATACTTACCTGAGAGCATCTCAATCCAGCAATGTTGCAGGAGAGTCTCGACTGCCTGGGACTCTCCCTCTTGTTTGGCTGAGACAGCACTGTGGTGCCATTGGCTCCCGCTGCTGACAATCAAAGTCAATGAGCCAATAAGGAGAGAGAGGCGGGACTGAGCCAAGACTCTGTGTCTGAATGGGCACATAGAGCAGCGGTTCGGATCGGCTGAGACTTTAGTATCACATTAAAGTGCATGTGCGTGTAAAGGCAAGCGTCCCAATGCTTTTGGTAATCTGGTGAGTTCATTTAGGAGGTGGAGGTTTGGCAAATTGTGGGTGATGGAGTGGATTATATTTGCACTTTGGGACCTTTGCATGCATTATCTGAGGAAGAAGATTGGTGTTCTTTTATATGCTGTTTTGGGGACTTTTTTGCACTACAAGCACTTCCTATAAGCACTATTTTGGTTTGATTATTTTACTGGGGGTGCCCCCTTAGTATATGAATTGTTAATATGTTTTATTTATTTATTCATTGTTATTTTGAGTGTCGCTATTTTTATCACTTAGACCCCTTTCACACTGGGGCCCCGCTGTGATAGCGGTAAAGCACAGCTAGTTTTAGCTGCGCTTTACCGTTGTTCTAGCGACGCTTTTCGGCCACTAGCTGGGAGCTTTTAACCCCAACTAGTGGCTGAAGAAAGGGTAAAAAGTGCCGCGTTGCCGCACTGCTGAAACGCTTTGCAGGCAGATGCCCATTCATTCCAATGGGCAGGGGCGTTTTGTGAGCGATGTATACATCACTCCCAAACCACCCCTTTTTCTAACGTCCTGCCCAAGCACCAACCTGGGAGGGCATGGGAGGCATTTTCTAACAACCTGCCCGTGCACCAGCCCGGGAGGGCATGGAAGGCGTTTTTCAGGCGCTTTACATGCACTATTTTTAGCACTAAAACTCCTGAAAAACGCCTTCAGTGTGAAAGGGGTCTTAATGTATGCACATATGTTGATGTGTTTGTTTTCAATATTATAAGTCCTGCACTGTCACTTTGTATATTTACATGTAAGGTTGGCCGATCACCTTTGTTTTTGTTCTAGCTGATATTTTTTGATTGCCTGAGCCCTCACTCATACTTTTGTAGCTTGATTGAAAGTACAATTCTCTTCCTTCTCTAGCAAAGGCTCGAATCAAGCCTCTGTCAACCAGGGTGCCATGGTGGTGCCTTTTGGGTTCTTTAGCGGTGCCTTGGAAAAATTACAAAAAATTGCCCTAAATTAGACAAAAGTTGTCAACAAGCTGGCGCTAGATCAAGAATGGATTTTTGCTACACAATGTCACAGTTTTTTTTTGTAGCAGCACAACCTTGGGCAACACGTGGGCCAGTTCTTGGCTTTCTAAAAACCAATGCCATCATAGGTTGATCAGGAGGACATTGGGTGCCTGAGGAAATCCTTGTTTGCCCCTCCTCTGCCCCTTCCCATTAGGGATGGGCCAAAAACCCGCTGGTTCGGTTCGCACCAGAACATGCGAACAGGCAAAAAGTTCTAGCGAACATGCAAACCCTATTAAAGTCTATGGGACACGAACATGAAAAATCTAAAGTGCTTATTTTAAAGGCTTATATGCAAGTTATTGCCATAAAAAAGTGTATGGGGACCCGGGTACTGCCCCATTGGACATGTATCAATGCAAAAAAAAAAAGGTTTTAAAACAACAGTTTTTTCAGGAGCAGTGATTTTAATAATGCTTAAAGTGAAACAATAAAAATTAAATATTCCTTTAAATATAATGCCTGGGAGGGTCCCCTTAGTCTGCCTGTAAAGTGGTGCACCTGTTCAATGCGTAGAACAGTGCCACAGCAAAATTACATTTCTAAAGGAAAAAATGTCATTGCCCACGGCTGTAATGTATTGCTCCCAGCAATATAGATGAAAAATCAAGGAAAAAATTGTCATGCCCCCCCCCCCCCCCCCCCCCCCCAGTCCAAACCAAGCCCTTCGGGTCTGGCATGAATTTTAAGGGGAACTCCACGCCAAAATGTAAAAAAAAAATTGGCATGCCCCCCCCCCCTCACAAAATCCATACCAGACCGTTATCCTGAACAATACCAGGCTACATGCCCTCCACATGTTGATGGGGACAAGAGCCTCTTCCCGATAACCCTGGCCATTGGTTGTTGGGGTCTACGGGTGGGGGGCTTATCGTAATCTGGAAGCACCCTTTAAGAAGGGGGATCCCAGATCCCGCCCCCCCCATGTGAATGTGTATTGAGTACATTGTACCCCTACCCATTCACCAAAAAAAGTGTCAAAAAATTAAAACCACAATAGACAATTTTTGACAATTCCTTTAAAAAAAGAAAAAAAAAAGTGTCCAGCGATGTACATCCATCGTCAATCACACCACTCAATGGACCCGAAATGTAGAAAAAACACAAAAAACTCTGCCTCTATGGGAGGCTTCCCGGCGACTGCTGTCTTTTGGCTTTGACAGCTGTTATATAGGCATGGGCGGGGTCACCCGCTGATGTAACTTGATGACCCCCAAAGGGCCTGGTATAGATTTTGGGGGGGACCCATGCCATTTTTTTTTCATTTTGGCGTGGCGTTCCCCTTACAATGGGGGGGGGGACCCATGCTGTTTCTTTTTCTTAATTCTGTCATAGGGTTCCCGTTGACCAATTCAATACACTATATTATATACTGTACACTGCACTATATACCCTGCACTGTATTTAATATATACTACAAAGTCTGCACTATATACTCTGATCTGCAATATATATACTATACAGACTGCACTATATACTCTGAACTGCAGTATATATACTATACAGAATTCACTATATACTCTGAGCTGCAGTATATATACTATACAGACTTTTTTTTTTTCATTGGTACACATCCCTCAGGGCAGAACCCAGTTCTCCATGCCCTTTATTTGAGTTTGGTTAGGTCTTTGTACCATTAAGTAAAGTTGGCTGGGAAATGTTTGCTTTCTTTGTAAATGCCGTAGTACTTTGTGAACCGTCTGTACAAGTCATGCCACTTCACAAGCAGGTTTAAGGAATCTCCCAAGCATGGTAGTTAAAGGAATTGAACACTTTTAATGTTTCAATTTAAGCTTTGTTAACCGGTTCCCAACCGTCTCACGTCTATTTACGGGGGCAGAATGGCACCCCTGCGTGAAACCCAGTACCCGTACGGGGTTTCCTTTAAGAGCCGCCAGAGGGCACGTGCGCACCGCCAGCCACGCGCCATTGCAGTGCTGTCAGAGGAGAGGAGACAAGTTGTTTGTTCCTAGTAAGTAGGAACAGCGATATGTCTCCTCTTCTACTCAGCCCTATCCCCATACAGTACACTACACTATACTGACACAATATACTATCACTGCACTAAAGCAACACACTACACTATACTGACACAATATACTAACACTGCACTACACTATTCTCACACTATATTCACACTATACTCACTCTATACTAACACTACACTGACACTCTACACTCAGGAGGTCACAATAACACACTAAATCGCTAGTAGCAAACTGAGCCCTGCTCCATCTACCTCCACTCCAACAACACACTGCAAATGCTTCCTGTGGCAAGGAAAACCTTTTATAGTATGGAGTGGGACTATGAGCATTGGGCCTGATTGGACAAAATCATCATCACTTTGTCCAATCAGGGCTTTGACAGTGCTCTGTGCCCCAATTGGCAAAGCCTTGCAGTAGCGGTCAGGTGCCAGGCTTTATCCAATTAGGGCCCTAGAATGCACTGTGCAGCGCGCAGTGCATTGTGGAGCGCTCGGCGCTGAACGCCCCGCAAATTTGGGTGTTTGCCAAATGGGCGAATAGGCGAGGTTCAGGCCGAACTCTTGCTCGCCCCAAAGCGTTCACCCAACTCTACTCTCCATCTGGTAAGGAGTGTGTGATCATTGGTGCCATTCACTGGGAGAGCACTTATCATTCAGATTGATTCACAGTTTGATCTTGTCAACTTTGGGACTTTTTGTGCTCTATTTCACATATATGGAATTTTTATTGATCTTTGATGGTTTTTATTCTTAATTGTCATCATATTGTTGCACTAATCTTATTAATAATACATTGTTGTTGTATCTATATTTGTTTTTTTTATATTAATTTCTTTTTATAATAGATAGTTAGAAAATAATTAAGGGGGCGTGGCCTGACCTAGCTTAAAGATGGACGCTTAGTTCCAGAGCTCCCTCTGCCTCACAACCTTTTACCTGACTAACTGAGGTAAATTCGCCTGCTACCCTCCAGTACTTATGGGGACTGCCTCACGGAACTCTTCGGCTTCCCGCTCCGGTTCTCCCCGCAGAAATCCTGGGGGTATAGCCAACAACATCTCAGACATGTTCCGCTCAAACAGGGGAAACATGGCGCCTGTTCCTCATGGGGGCTTGCAGGCCCCAGCTCCCGCGCCTGTCGGCACGCCACCTTCTACCCTGCCGCCCTTGTCCACTGACAATGCGGGTCTGTATATCGTCATACCACCTTCACAACCCCACCTCAACATACACGATCTCCGGACAATTGCCGCCGATATCAAGGATACCCTGTAGGCGGCCATATCGGAGCTCCGCCTGGACATCTGCGCCTTTAATGACAGGGTACTGACGGTTCAGGAGACAATGGACCGTCAACATTCCCAGCTAAAGAAAACAACCCACCATGTCGACACCCATACCCTCCAACTGAGGGACATGCAGAGGCACCTGGAAGACCTCGACAACAGGGGCAGACGCCACAACTTGCGGGTGAGAGGTCTTCCAGAGGCCATCAAGGGCACTCAACTAATGCCTGCTGTAATGGCCCTATTCAACAATTTGCTGGATAGGCCTCCCTTAAACCCCATCTCTATGGACAGGATTCACCGCGCCCTGCGGCCCAGAGGAAAGGATACAGATCCGCCGCGTGATATGGTATGTTGCTTGCCTGATTTCAGGCTCAAAGAGGACATTCTCAAACAGGCCAGAGGGAAACACCAAATCGCCCATGCTGGTCACCCTGTGCAGATCTACCAGGGCCTCTCCGGCATCACACTACAACATCGCAGGGACTTGCGACCATTGCTGGATGTCCTCCGCGCCAACGGAATTGCCTACAAATGGAAGTTTCCATTTTGCCTAACAGCCACCACACAAGGACGTACGGCACTCCTGAAAGTGCCAGAAGACCTTCCGCAGTTCTGTCGTATACTGGACATCCCGATGACTGAGGTGCCTGACTGGTTTGTGGATTTTCGCCTCTCCGCGGTTAGGAGAGAAGTACCACCGGCTGAATCAATGGAGACGCAAGACACCAGATTCCGCAGATCGCCATCGGCCCGCACTACTGCCTCTGGAACCCAGGATACCCGCTACGACCGTAGCCCCGTCTCCCTACCGAATTCAAGGAGAGCTAAGAGGGACCGCTAACCTATGACTCCCGGATTGTGTTCCCCTCATTTGACAGGGAACGTCCACACTGCAGTTCAGCTTCTTAACTGTTTGCCGCTTTCCTGGCCGAGTTCACTATCCCGTCAGTTAAACTTTTAATTTTTGTTACGGGTTTATTGACTTTACATGTTCACATGTCCCTTCGTGTCTCATATCTCTCCTAACCCTATGTATCGTCACAGGCTGGATTGGCGCCAAACCACCCTTCTTCTGTGCCTACATTCCCCATTCACTGCTGCAGGCCGTGCCACTGATGCCACCATCTTAAGAACCTGTGTCTATGACGGACTGTGCCTCTACTACCTATGTCTCTCTGAGGGAACTTTAGCCTACAGTGCATCGCATCTCTCAAGGCCTCTAGAGGACAAAACACTGATTCCTCCCCCATGACCCTGGAATGTGCCAACAGCAACCCGCTGCCCCCTCACCAGACTATACGGAACCTTGCACCTTTCAGAGCGTCTGGCCTCCTCCTAATCCTCCTTCCGGTACCCTCCCTGCTCCGATACTCACCTCCTGTGCCTGCTGCACCGTAATCTGATGCCTGTCCTACCCGCTTGGTCCGCCGACTATACAGCCAGGTAGGCATGTACACCAACCGTATACTTACTGTCTGCCTACATGGACTATGCCTATTCCTCCAGATCTTACTACCAACACCCTCAAATGGGAATACTTTCCATTCTCCTTACCTTACAAGTCTGCTGTGCTGATGGTTCTTCCTTTGCTTAGTCTTGCACTCTTTCACAGGTTATGTTTGTACTTGCAATTGTTGATATTAATACTGTATATCTAAGTAGGCTAGGAGGATGTTCATGCTAATCATTTTGGATCTTGTGATGCTAACGGGTAAGGATCTCATTGCCATATTCTATCTGTCTGCACCCTACTGTATTGCATTCACTTAGAATATCAACAATGTGGTCCGGGATACTTTGAGCAAAAGTCTTAATGCTACATACTTACCATTGCCTAAAACCACTGACCTGTTTACTTGCTCTTTCCCCGTTAGCTTCCCCACTCACCGACAGCATGTGTTTCACATTTCCTCAATTCACCTCCCAGTCTTAGGTACTATTGTCATCCTCCCCAATCCGGTGACATGGTCGGGCATCAGGGTGATCTCACCAGATTTTTGTTCATTGAACTCACATCTCAATCTAGTCGGTTCCAGCCCCCACACAGAGGTGTCAGATGGTGCGTTTACGTAGCTACACGTAGACTATCCCCTGTCACCCTGAACATTACCGATTCTCCTTTTTTTGTATACTAAATATATTTTTTTTTTTTGAGGTCCGAGGGCATATCTATTCCCTCCCCCTCTTCGTTTTTTTCTAGGTGGTTTATTCCACTTTTACACGGTCATCGACGCAGTTTTTCGCTCACACCTCACAACCTGCTGACTCCTGCCCTGATTGTATCTCACCTCAGCAGTTTCTGATGCCAGAAGACGTGACTTCCGTCCCTGCCCCACCCTTGCCCACGCAGCTTCATGATCAGCTCAAACTCTACTCTGTAAACATACAGGGCCTTAACACACCTGAAAAATGTTCTCTTCTGCTCTCCACTTTACATAAGTCTAAAACACACATAGTGCTGGTACAAGAAACCCTTGGTTTTTCATGCTTCTAATGATGTCGCCAAATCCAAAGGGGTGTTGATACTAATCTCCAAACACTGCCCGATTCAAGACATAACAACTCAATCAGATACACAAGGGAGATTCCTCTTTCTCAAAGGCACGCTTTACAATAAACCCATCACTATTGCTAATATTTATGCACCAAACTCTCAACAAGTGACCTTTTTTCGGAATACACTCAGGATGTTGACATTGTGTCAGACTGACACCCTTATAGTAGGTGGCGATTTTAACGTGGCCCTAAACCCCACCCTGGACTCTTCCAATGGTACCTCTACACTGACATACAAAGCAATCAAACTGGAATTACATGATCTTTTACTCCACGACACCTGGCGTACCCTTCACACCAATGACAAAGATTTTACTTTCTTTTCTGCTCCACACAACAAACATTCCAGATTAGACTATTTCTTTATTTCGCAACCTGGCCTTACTTACCTCACTAAGGCCACCATTGAGCCCATGATACTATCCGATCATAACCCGATCACTTTACTCCTCTCGCTGACCACTAAACTGACCACTTCACGTATATGGCACCTAGACGACTCTCTACTCTCTGACTCGGACACGCTACACCAAATCTCAAACCATATCTCTCAATACTTTACCAACAACGCGACATCTGACATGGACCCTGCAACACTGTGGGCCGCACATAAATGTGTCCTGAGAGGACACCTTATCTCTCTAGCAACGGCCCGCGTTAAACAGCGAAAAGCCTACAACGAATCCCTGACCCAATGCATACGCGTCCTTGAAAAGACCCATAAAGCCTCACGAGCAACAGACACCCTGACTGAACTGACCCAAGCCAGAGAGGACCTCCTGGAATTGTTACACAAATTGTTTCAAACTGATTGATCTAGACCAAGTGGGGTTTGTCTCTGGCAGAGAAGCCAGAGACAACACCATAAAAGCTATAAACATACATCATTGGATGACCTCTACCTCAACCGAGGGTTTTTTCTTATCCCTGGATTCAGAGAAGGCGTTCGACAGGGTGACATGGGACTTCATGGAAGCAGCACTTCATAGGGTAGGCATACCACACTCTACTTACTATGATCATGGCTCTGTATTCGTCCCCTACTGCAAAAGTTAGGGTGAATGGTCACCTGTCGAACGCCTTCTCTGTCTCCAA